>OY804609.1:38814372-39012520 GCA_963680895.1 Fragum sueziense | reverse complement strand
CCCAAACTAGAGCTTGTCATTCAGGAATTTTTTTCCTACGTCAAAGCAAAATGTCATATTCCAATTTTGTACATACTGACATATACTAATAGATCAAAATTATTATTTACATGTTGGATAATCACGTTTTACAACAATTTCAGTCTTTAATAATTTTGTTAATACAGGGCCAATTTGCAGAGCAGGTGGACAGACGCCACGGATTAGATGGATGTATTAGATGTTTTAAAGTCAGCTGATTAAAAAGTTATTTAAGATCAACCAAAATTTTAGTTGATGTTAAAATAACGTTTCATCAGCTGATTTCAATCAGCAATATCTCAACATTTGTCTTTAAAATCGTTCTTCGCTGAAGGTGGATAACCAACGTGACTTTTGGGAAACGTTCACACCTATAAATCGTACCACGGACTAACATCATTCCTATAACAAGCACTCGAATTTTTTATTTACCAACAGCAGTTATCATCTGATATAGCGGATAATAATGGAAGAAAAATACATGAAACAAACATGTTCCATTATATTTTCTAACACATATCTCCAACCGCCACCAAAAGACTGAAATGTTGTTAAATGGTGATGAATCCGAATCAATTGGTTGATCAATCAATCAAATAAACAATCAGGTAAGAGGAACTATAAATAATATTTATATATTGTCTTGCGATGGGTAAAATATATAAATGATCGAACATTATTCTTTCCCGAACCCTTTCCCACATAATAAAATGTTTGGATGGTCCTTATTGAAAGCCATGACTAGATCTGTATGCGTTTTACAAAATTATAAAACAGATATCATTGAATTGAAAACAGACTTGAAAAGAGAAAATGCTAATAACAATGTAAACGTTTTCCATTCTCTTTCTATTTACACAAACAAAACTATGTCTAGTAAGGGAACCGATTAAAATGAATCTGAAATTTCAAAATGTATTTACCAATTTAATTATATACGGGGTAAGATATCGGGGATTTCCCTCAAATATATTCGTTTTTAGTTAAAATTCAATACCTGAATAACTGTCATCTGATCCACCCTAAATCACATTGGATAACCACGTGACTCAGGATTTCAGAAAATCATCAGTACATTTGTTAACCCATTCCCAAACAAGACCTACATTTGATGTTCCTAATAGATATAGATTGGAGAAATATTGAGGCAAAAGAAGAAACTGCTGATAATCAGCAGTTTCTCCTTTTGGCTCAAAATTGTCTTTACTGTATATTTTTACAAAATCCTTTCTTAAATATAATTTGTCGTCTGCTGTAGGTTTCAAATTTGATTACCCTAAAATATTGCCGTTTGGGAAAGGGCTAATACTTGTTCAATATGAATTCGGTTTGAAGCAGAGAATGTGGGAAAATGCAAGCAATAATTTGGACGTGATGCATTTTCTTTTAAAAAAAATCAGCTGATGAAACGTTATTTTAACATCAACTAAAATTTTGGTTGATCTTAAATAACTTTTTAATCAGCTGACTTTAAAACATCTAATACATCCATCTAATCCGTGGCGTCTGTCCACCTGCTCTGCAAATTGGCCCTGTATTAACAAAATTATTAAAGACTGAAATTGTTGTAAAACGTGATTATCCAACATGTAAATAATAATTTTGATCTATTAGTATATGTCAGTATGTACAAAATTGGAATATGACATTTTGCTTTGACGTAGGAAAAAAATTCCTGAATGACAAGCTCTAGTTTGGGCGAGCTTTATTGTCCGTGGACAAATCATTCTTGTTAAAGTATGTTTTGGTGCAAAGATTGGTTATTACAATGTATATAAATGCTATCAGTTTTTTTTAAGTTATTATCATACTAGGACAAAAGAGCAACACCAATTGCTCATAATATTTTCGACAAAATATGTTTTTGATGGCTATTGAGTATATTTCAAATTTAACTGCGCATAGTATTGTGTACTTTTCTTCAGATGTCGTAAATTCTGTACGTGATACATAGTAGATTGTTACCCTGTCGTGTTTTATAAATGACTACTATCAAAACAAATTTTTCTTCTAACACAAGCTAAAATATAGACAAACAAGTGAATGTTGTATTGCGGAGTCCACCACCGCATAACAAAAAGTGCTTTTTCATAATATATCTCCAACTTACTAGATCTACAACTGTATACAAAGTTTGAAGTTGCTAGCACTTTATGTTTTGGACAATATGTCCCGAACAAAATGTAAGCTAAAAACAACAAAGGGCAATAACTCCAAAAAGTTGGCTTGGCAGAGTAATAGTTCTTGTACATGGCACTTCACCCCTTTGAGATCTATAAGTGTACCAAGATTGAAGTTGCAAGCACTTATGGCTTAGGAGATATGGTCCGGACACTAATGTAAGGGTAAAAACAACAAAGGACTATAACTCAAAAAGTGTGTATGGCAGAGTAACAATTCCTGTGCATGACTGATCTCCTCAATGGGATATTTTCAGGACAAAAAAATAAGGATAAAAACAACAACAGGCAATAACTCAAAATGTGAACCTGGTAGAATAATAATTATTCAGCATAACACTTCTCCTGAATGAGATCTATCTGTTTCCAAAGTTTGAAGTTGCTAGCACTTATGGTTTAGGAGATACGTTCACGAAAAAATTGTAAGGGTAATTACAACAAATGGTATAACTAAAAAAGTGGGCGTGGCGGAGTTACGATTCTTAAACATGACACTTTTCCTGAATGAATTGCATCAGTGTACAAAGTTTGAATTTGCAAGCACATTTTGGTTTAGAAAATATATTCCGGACAAAAATGTAAGGGTAAGAACAACAAAGGGGAATAACTCATAAATTGGGCATGGCATAGTAACGGTTTTTTTAACATGACAATTTTTCTTGATAAGATCTATCAGTGTACAATGCTTGAAAATGCTAGCACTTATGGTTTAGGAGATATGTTCCGGACAAAAATGTAAAGATAAAAAGAATAAAAGGCAATTACTAAAAAGTGCTCGTGACAGAGTACATGACACATCACCTAAATTAGATCTATCAGTATACCAAGTTTGAAGTTCCTAGCACATATTTTTTAGAAGGAATATTCCGGACAAAAATGTAAGGGTAAAACAACAATGGGGAATAACTCAAAAAGCGGGTGTGGCATAGTAACGGTCTTTAAACATGACAATTTCCTAAATAAGATCTATCAGTGAACAAAGTTTGAAGTTGCTAGCACTTATGGTTCAGGAGATATGTTCCGGACAAAAATGTGAGGGTAAAAACAATAAATGGCAATAACTCAAATAGTGGGCGTGACAGAGTAATGGTTTGTGCGCATGACACTTCACCTAAATTAGATCTATCAGTATACCAAGTTTGAAGTTCCTAGCACATATGTTTTAGGAGAAATATTCCGGACAAAAATGTAAGGGTAAAACAACAAAGCCCAATGACTCAAAAGTGGGCAAGGCAGAATAACAGTTCTTAAGCATGACACTTTTCCTTAATGCGATAAATCCGTGTACAAAGTTTAAAGTTGCTAACACTTATGGTTTAGGAAATATATTCCGGACAAAAATGTAAGGGTAAAAACAACAAAGGGCAATTTCTTAAAAAATCGGCGTAACAGAGTCACGATTCTTAAACATGACACTTCTCAATGAGATCCATAAGTGTACTAAGTTTGAAGTTGCTAGCACATATGGTTTAGAACACATGGCCCGGACAATAGTGTAACGGACCGACGGACAGACAGACGGACGGACGGACGGAATCGAGCAAACCTATAGTTCCCCAACCTATAACCGGTTAGGGACTAATAGGAGGTCAAAACGTTCATACAATTTTCTCTAGCCTACGCCAAAATTAACGGGAAACTGCAATGCGGATGTTGTTAGGCGGAAAAGTCAAAATGTTGTCGCAAGACTTTGATTGGGCAATAAATCGACATATTTTCGACTATTTAAGCTTTTGGCAAGGGATATGATGTCAAGGCAGGACCGTATCATCAGATTTATCCCACATACGGGATAGGCTTAAGACATCCACAAAGACTGCTAATAAATCGCATGGGCTTCACAAAATTCGAAAATCGGACCAAACTGAACAAAACAGATTGTGTCTTTCAACCTAAATGCACTTTTTTTGTAAAGTTTTGTTGGCAACTGGTGTAAACTATGTGTTATCTTATTAACGGAATTTACTACAAACAAAATGTTGTTAACTTTACAATGTGAAATGTTTTTGCTTTAGATGTATTACATTTTGTTGCAATCTGATATGATGTCTTTGCGTAAGAAGGAAATGAAAAGGAAATTGCGTTTCTTTTCTTTTCCTAGTATATAAGCGAAAAATACACCCTTTAAATTCAGACAGACATAGCAAATTACACATGCATCCGAATTGTTGTGGACAACAATTATATTAATTTTAGCACAAATGTATATATTTTGGTGCACTTTCTGATAAAAATAAAAGTAAATGGATGGGTTGCAACAAGGGTTGAAAAATAATTTCTGTGAATTCGATAGGGTTACATTATATCTCTAATTTGTATGTGTAAAAAATCTGATGGGGGCTTAACTTTTGTTCTTTGCAATGGATTTGACACAAGGTTACACATATCTAGTTAAATCATATAGGATCATGTTCACAAAATATCATGTAAATTCATACACAAATAAAGGTTGTAGAGATAGAATTTTCGTAAAGTTAGTGCATCAAAAATAAGCAAAATCTGAGATTGACAGAAGGATGAAAACAGAAAATCAACTAACTGATATACATCATAAATGATTCCAAAAATCTTCTGTCCTTAGTACTATGAAAGTACGTGCAAAATTTCAATTCGATCTTATCTATAAAGAAAAGGTTATTTAACTTCAAAGTAAAAAAAAAATGCTTCTTATGTCAATTCACCCCTTCTACTTTGTTAGCCATTATTTCCAAATAATAAGCCCCTATCATATTTTTTACACATACAAATTAAAGATATTATGTAACCCAATCAATTCACAGAATTTAAAAGAAAATCTATTCTTTGAGCCCTTGTTGCAACCCATCCTATATGAAAAAATATCTGTGAAATGTCACTTAAAAATAAGACTTCAAATACTAAAAAGTTTATTAATTTGGCTTGCTTGTTAATCAAAAGTGTAAACACAATTTTGATAACGCTTAAAGATCGTTATATGTTAGATGAGAACTAAAATTGAAAATGATTCCAATGACAATAGTATTCGTCTGAACTCGGCTGATTTGTCGTAAGCCCGACAACACCCGAGTATGCCAAACCATCTTGACACATGCCACGTGATCATATCATCATCACGTGATTTTGCTGTGGCAGGGATTACGTACCTATGAAGTAATTACCATTTGGAGATTCAATTTGGCCATGGATGATATGCATCCCTTAAACTCTTAACGCGTTTCTCATGGAGTAACTTTTAAATTCAAAAGGTGATCTTGATAAATGAAAGTCTCAAATACAGTAAGGATTTATTTTTTACATTTCGGTGCATTTGATAATGTCTCGGTGGTAATAATGGTATCTAAGGAGTATTTAAATGGCGTAATATACTGAACAAAAATGAAAACTTTACACTTCAAGATTTCTTGTTTCTGGAAAAGTATCCAACTTAAAGCCTGAAATATATTTTGACAATATTTCCTAGGCTTTCAGCAATCGTTTCGTTGAAATTTCATTGCCTTGTCTCTTTTAATGTCAGAGTTACGGCCCTTAATGCGTTTAGAGCTAGTTACATATAACGTCACATATGCGCATGCGCAGGAAACGATTCACTATTTTTTCGGAATTTGTCATGTCCGGGTTGCCAAAAAAACACAAAAGATCCTTCTTAACACTTGTAGCAAGCTCTAAAATAAAGGTCTAATCTGTCAAATTTGTGAATTATCTCCCTTTTACATAAACAAATAGGGAATTTAGAATGTTTGATATTCACAAATCTATCACGCTTTTCGATTGATTTTGTGTAAACATCGTGCAGGCCTTACAGGGGATTATTAGACCCTTTTTCGACTAGGATTGTTCCCAGATGTCCATGCAATAGCGCTTTCAATTTCCTATGGAGATTGCATTATAAAATTTTCAAGCTTTTCAACATAATGAAAATTATGCTTTTCAAACATCATTTTTCTAAAAGTTCAAACAGTGTTATGCAAGCTTCTTTACATTTTCTGACTGGTAAGTTGTCAGACTACCACTCCGTGCAGTCTGGCATGGTTTGCATTCTTCTGCTCGGATTTCTGTGGGTATATATTTTGTAAAATTTCTGTTAAAATTGTACACCTGAAAAACGGATCCCTGTCACATTTAAACATGTGAAGTTTGGTTGACATTGGTCCAGTAGTTTTGGAGAAGAATATTCTTTAAAGATTTTTCGAAAATTTAATTAATCAATTCAATTAAATTTGAATTTCTACACAGAATTTATTTTTTGAAGGAGCAAAGAAAATGTTGATGCAAGGAAGATTCCTGTAAAGTTTGGTTGAAATTGTTCCATTAGTTGATATTTTAAAGATTTTTCGAAAAATTAATTTATCTTAATTACATTTTAGTTCTGCCAGGGTTTGTTTTAAGCTCCTTTGGCCATTGGAGCTTAAAACAAACCCTGGCAGAACTAAAATGTCTATCCTAACACGTTATCACATATGTACCTTGTAGAACTATTGTTAACACAAGTGTAGGTTACATTGTAAACTTCCAATTTAGCTCACCACAGTCGTTGCCACGATGCAGTTGGTATTGCATTGGACTCTCATCCGTAAGGTCTGGTTTTCTATCCACAGTCTCGGAAATACCATATTAATTAAAACATCTGTTTGGTATATCGTTTACCTAAGTGGGCGAGTAGCTGAAGATGTTGTTGTAATACTTGAATGAAAAAAGACAGGAACTCACTGTTATGTGCTCCTATCTATCAAGACCAGGTAAACTCAAAAATACGATCCGTATCATTAAAAATGTAATTGTTTCGTCTAATTACTGAAAGGTACATCACAAAACTGTAAAACATACACTGTCTCTGATGTTCTGTGTTAATTGACACAGCAAAGCATTTATGAGTTTTCAACAAAACCAATCCAATTTGGTACACATAAAGATATACTTTTCTACATGTATACATGTCTATGTGTAAAACAGAGATCAAACTTTACTAAATTGTTTTCTTCCGTTGGAAAAGCCCGATATTCTACACAATCTATTTTTAGAAAGACTTGTAATGTACAAATACATCATTTGATACATCTTACCAGCTTCACAGCGTGAGTTTAAATGGGACTCTTCTAAAAATAACTGATGTTCTGTGTTAATTGACACAGCAAAGCATTTATGAGTTTTCAACAAAACCAATCCAATTTGGTACACATAAAGATATACTTTTCTACATGTATACATGTCTATGTGTAAAACAGAGATCAAACTTTACTAAATTGTTTTCTTCCGTTGGAAAAGCCCGATATTCTACACAATCTATTTTTAGAAAGACTTGTAATGTACAAATACATCATTTGATACATCTTACCAGCTTCACAGCGTGAGTTTAAATGGGACTTTTCTAAAAATAACTCAATTCCTTTAACTCAACCTGTATGACAAAACGAATAACGACATGATTCGAACAAAACTATATTTTCTATTCTTATTGTTTTAATTTCATTGTTTTAATTACATTTGAGCCGGGATCTCGAAAAACGTCCCTTATAGCATTTGAGAACAACATGGTTCCAGATTAGCCTGCGTATACACGCAGTCTGACTAGGAACCATGTTGTTCTCCAATAGCTTCCACATGGTCTGTAACAACCATTTGAGAGTAACATGGCTGCTGGCTAGACTGCATCAATGTCCAGTCTGACCTTGAAATCTGACTGTCTGAAATGCTTTAAGGGACTTTTTCCAGATCCTTGCTCATTTGTATAACACCAGTAACATACATTCAATCATAGAATACAATATTTGATATGGAACATTTACACACTATCAAGACCACACGTTGACAATGTAATTTTAAGGCGCTGTACTAATGTACTTTGCAGACGAAGAGATAGTTGTCATCGGTTAATATTTGTGCACCGGAAGATGAATGCAAACATATAAAGTAGATAAACATTTTGGATTTATTGCAGAAAATACCAATACTGTCTTTCATGTTCACACTGTCTTTCATGTTCAACTAAAAATTCGAAATTTGACCTATAACATAAACTTGTACATCTATATAATTCTAAAGAAACAACAACACAAAAATCAAAAGCATCATTCATGTGTTTAATATACGAATTAAAGTTTACAGAACATCCTGAAATTCACGCCAATATCTTCTGTGTAATAATGCATAAACAACCCTACTTCAATACTTATAACAAATAACGTAATTATATGTATTTCATAAAATCAAAATGTGTTTGCTTGACTCTAAATAGCGAATCAACCAACAAAAAACTTCCATGCATATAAAGTATAGGAGAACACAATGTGAAAATGACGTAACTATCTCAGTAAATTGTTTATCTAAGTATGTCTCACAGAACAACATTGTAAGAATTGTTTGTCAAAATGTTCAGTACACAAATTTCAACTTCGAATGGTACAGAAACATGTAAAAACGATATGATAACATAACTACTCAGATCACTCAGGATCACTTGCCCCTCACCTCTGTTGGTTCGAATCCCGCCAGGGACGTATGAACTTTCATGTGAAGAAGCTATCCAGCTGGCTTGCGGAACGTCGGTGGTTCTACCCAGGTGCTCACTTGGGGTCTTCCTCCACCATTCAAAGCTGGAAACAGGTCAAAAGAAGGGAGTTCCTTCCTGGGCACGCCCAGTCCACTACTCGGTCATATGGGCAACCGGCAACCGAGGATAAATAACCTAA
The DNA here is from genome assembly GCA_963680895.1 of Fragum sueziense. NCBI lineage: Eukaryota > Metazoa > Mollusca > Bivalvia > Cardiida > Cardiidae > Fragum > Fragum sueziense. Next base: position 39,003,654 of record OY804609.1, on the reverse strand, counting down.
AAACAAAACAAAAACTACTCAGATCATGTTATTTCCCAAATTTTGAAAGTACGGACATATTCACACGGACTACGGTTATCAGCATTTCGGTCGTCGGAAGTCGTCAACAATTACTTTAAACATCTTCTTCTCCTTAACCACTGGGCCAATCTAGACCAAACTTGGCAAAAATGTCCCTTGGGTGGCCCCTTTATAAACTTGTTCATGAATTTTTGATTCGTCAAAAAATGTGGGCGTGGCAGGGCGGGGCTTATCAGACTTAAAGAAATTATTAGGTAATTCTTCAAAAATCTTCTCCTCCTCAACCATTGGGCCAATTCTGTCCAAACTTAGCAGAAATGTTCCTTGGGTGACCCTTTTCAAAACTAGTTCGTGGATTTTTGATTTGTCAAAATTTGTGGGCGTGGCAGGGCGGGGCTTATCAGACTTAAAGAAATATTTAGGTAATTCTTCAAAAATCTTCTCCTCCTCAACCACTGGCCCAATTCTTTCCAAACTTGGCAGAAAATTTCCTATGGTGACCCTTTTCAAAACTTGTTGGTGAATTTATGATTCGTAAAAAATTGTGGGCGTGGCAGGGCGGGGCTTATCGGACTTAGAGAAATCATGTGAATTTTTTTTAAAAATCAATTATCAGGCCAATTTGAATCAAGCTTGGCAGAAATGTCGCTTGAGTGACTGTTTTCAACACATGCTCATGAATTTTTGATTGGGTGAAAATTGTGGGCAGGCCAGGGCGGGGCTTATCAGACTTCAAGAAATCGTAAGATAATTATTCAAAAATGTTCTTCTCCTCAACCAATGGGCTAATTCTTACCAAACTTGAAAGGAATGTTTCTTGGGTGACCCTTTTCAAAACTTGTTCGTGAATTTTTGATTTGTCAAAAATTGTGGGCGTGGCAGGGCGGGGCTTATCAGACTAAAAGAAATCTTTAGGTAATTCTTCAAAAATGTTCTCCTCCTCAACCACTGGGCCAATTCTTTCCAAACTTGGCAGAAATGTTTATTGGGTGACCCTTTTTAAAACTTGTTGGTGAATTTTCGATTCGTCAAAAATTGTTGGCGTGGCAGGGCGGGGCTTATCAGACTTAGAGAAATCATGTAAAAATCTTTAAAATCAATTATCAGGCCAATTTGAATCAAGCTTGGCAGAAATGTCCTTTAAGTGACTGTTTTCAACACATGCTCATGATTTTTTTTCGTCAAAAATTGTGGGCGTGGCAGGGTGGGGCTTATCAGACTTCGAGAAATCGTAAGGTAATTATTCAAGAATCTTCTCCTCCTTACCCATTACCACACAGGGACGCCTTTTGATTCCCCAAACGAAAAAGGCTTTGGAAAACATTGTGCAAAAATGAAGAAATTGCTTGTGACAAGCAATTTCTTTTTTAGCTCACCTGAGCAACATGCTCAAGGTGAGCTTTTGTGATCACCCTGTGTCCGGCGTGCGTCGTGCGTCGTCAACAATTGCTTTAAACATCTTCTTCTCCTCAACCACTGGGCCAATTCTTTCCAAACTTGGCAGAAATGTTCCTTGTGTAACCCTTTTCAAAATTTGTTCGTGAATTTTTGATTCGTCGAAAATTGTGGGCGTGGCAGGGCGGGGCATATCAGACTTAAAGAACTCATTAGGGAATTCTTCAAAAATCTTCTTCTCCTCAACCACTTGGCCAATTCTTTCCAATCTTGGCAGAAATGTTCCCTGAGTGACCCTTTTCAAAAATTGCTCGTGAATTTTTGATTCGTCAAAAATTGTGGGCGTGGCAGGGCGGGGCTTATCGGACTTAGAGAAATCATGTGAAAAATTTTTAAAAATCAATAATCAGGCCAATTTGAATCAAGCTTGGCAGAAATGTCGCTTGAGTGACTGTTTTCAACACATGCTCATGAATTTTTGAATGGGAGAAAATTGTGGGCGTGGCAGGGCGGGGCTTATCAGACTTCGAGAAATCGTGAGATAATTATTCAAAAATGTTCTTTTCCTCAACCAATGGGCTAATTCTTACCAAACTTGAAAGGAATGTTCCTTGGGTTACCCTTTTCAAAATGTGTTCGTGATTTTTTGATTTGTCAAAAATTGTTGGCGTGGCAGGGCGGGACTTATCGGACTTAGAGAAATCATGTGAAAAATCTTTAAAAATCAATTATCAGGCCAATTTGAACCAAGCTTGGCAGAAATGTCCCTTGAGTGACTGTTTTCAACACATGCTCATGAATTTTCGATTCGTCAAAATTTTTGGACGTGGCAGGGCGGGGCTTATCAGACTTCGGGAAATCGAAAGAAAATTATTCAAAAATCTTCTCCTCCTTAACCACTGGGCTAATCATTACCAAACTTGAAAGGAATGTTCCTTGGGTGACCCTTTTCAAAACTTGTTCGTGAATTTTTGATTTGTCAAAAATTGTGGGTGTGGCAGGGCGGGGCTTATCGGACTAGGAGAAATCATGTGAAAAATATTTAAAAAACAATTATTCGGCCAATTTGAACCAAACGTAGCATGAATGTCCCTTGAGAGACTGTATTCAACATTTGTTCATGAATTTTTGATTGGGCGAAAAACATCGGCTTACAGGGTGGGGCTTACCAGACTTAAAGAAATCGTTAGATAATTCTTCCAAAATCTTCTTCTCCTTTACCATCTGGCAATTCGTTACCAAACTTGGCAGAAATGATCATTGGGTGACTCGTTACAATACCTGTTCGAGAATTTTTTATTCGTCAAAAATTGTGGTCTTGGCGGGGCAGGGCTTATTGGACTTAACAAATTCATGAGAAAATTCTTTAAAAAAGTAATTATAGGGCTAAGTTGAACCAAACCTTACAGGAATGTACCTTGAGTGACTTTCTTCAATATATGGTTGAGAATTTTTGATTAATTGAAAAATTTGAGCATGGCAGGGTGGGGCTTGTTGATTTTTAAATGAGTTGTGTCCTCTTGTTGAAAATTGCTATTTTTCGCAACATTTACATGTGTTGTTTGGTCTGTTGATTTTTTTGTTTGCTCTTTTTCCCAATTGATCAGATCACAGTTCAAATGAAATGTACTTCTTAAAATGCACAAAAACAGTGCTGTTTGTGGGTATGATCACTTTCAGTGACATTCTAGTTTACAATAATTTAATATGACATAATACTGACATATATATTTGTTTACAACAAAACCTATATTGTACACAATCAAATACACGAAGAACTCAGGCGAGCGATATCAGTGCCTTTCAGGCACTCTTGTTTCTAATTATGTTTGTTTTTCCCTGCATCACACGCACGTCTGTCGTACGTTCTCAGTACTTTTGTCTTGCGTGTTCCTTGCATTCAAAGACGCAGATAGTCGTAGCAATAGAATTGTCCGGCCAATCATTTGCTACGTGCAGTCTGCGTCGTTATTGCCTCCACAAAAATTGTACGTTGCACGAGCGTGCATCGCACAACTATGTCTAAGTTTTAGACGCAGACCGCATGCAGGAGCACGTGCGACCGGTTTTAGGGATGGTTATCTCACCGAATGTTTACTTCCAAATTTGACATCTTGTTGGCCGACAATCAATTATACAATTTATCTTACAGAATGATGTCCAAGTATGACTTTTAAGCGTACCGGGTCACATTAACAACGATTGAAAAGTCCATATAAATGACCTGGTGGAGCAGCTCTAGCTTAAAGCAATATATGCTTTGTCTAGTCATTTATCGAGGGCTAAACCTCACACTACAACTGAAAACAGGTTTTTCTGAATGTTTATTATATATTAAATAACTTGACAATAATTGATAGTGTTAAAGAGACGTTCCATAAAAATACTTCTTTCTCAATTTTTCTTTTATTTTTTACCTGAAAGAGCATATTTTCTTAATGAAATTCTAAAAATTTCAAGCCAAAGTATAGCGTTCTTTACAAGGACTATAAATTGTTTTCTTAACCCTTTCCCAAACGGCAAAATTTTAGGGTGATCCACTTCGAAATCTGCCATAAATGAAAAAAAATGGATGTTATTAAGGATGGGATTTGTGTAAAATATGGTGTAGAAAATATTGAGACAAAAGGAGAAACTGCTGGTTATCAGCAGTTTCTTCTTTTGTTTCAATGTTTTCCCAAGCCTTTTCTATTAGGGACGTCAAAACAAAGTCTTGTTTGGGAAAGGGTTAATATTTAACCGATTGTGGTTTACCACAGTTCACTCGTAAATCGCATTTGTACTTTTCGTCCCAACTTTATAAAATATTCTGGTAAATTAGCAACAATTTCAAAACAACTTTTAGTAAGTATTCAATGTAAGTAAATTTGAACAAAATACACGGTATTATTTTTACTAAATGTACAGCATATGCCGTGCCGCCTATTTGAAAAGTACATATATAAACTGATTCACGAACTAAATTACTCACCAAATATTATAATTCATTATAACATTTTTACGTTTTTAGACGCCTAACAACATGAACTTTGGGTAATGCAAAATGAAAAACAAATCTTGTGACAAGCATTTCGTTCAATTAATACTATGCTTCCTTCAAGGACGGACCAAGAAATGTAAATTTTGATAAACTTGAAAATCTTTAAATTGTAACCTGTCTTGGATTATACTATACAATCGTGTGATAGGTTAAAGGGACATTCATATTCTGAATCCCTAATGATCAACAGATGTTGGCTTTAAGCATGTTGTTACACCGTTTATAAACTTCATATATGACATAATGCACGATTCATACAGTAAATGACATAAGATTGATAATCATACAGCGCGGTGTAAATCTATATGAAATATGTTCAGCGGTGTGATAAAATTTACGAAATGGTGTGAGATAGTGTTTTATATCCGTCGTAATCTAAGCCAATACAGGTCAGACGAAGCAAATTGGCACAGAGAAAACGTAAAGGCCATATTTTAATTATGTAACAGTTATTTTACAGAAAATTACCCCCAAAATAAGTGAGTATATATCTTAAATTGCTTTGAATTGTTACAAGCACCTCGTTTGTCACATTAACGACACCTGACCGCACATCAAGACCTCCAGAAATATGAGAAAAATGTCGATACCAGTTAGTCTGCATAATCAGTACTACATGTATATGACATGTTTTGAAACTTCCAAATCTGAGCGATTTGTAACATTCGTAATTTATCAAAACTTGAAAAATAAAAGACTGTTCCAATTTTAATACTACTGTAGACGACACATTTTGCGTTGATAAAAATACAATGCTGTGTACCAAAGCAAAGAAAATATTGATTAAAAAAAGACAATACGGATTATCCTCATTTTCTTCTCCAGTTTCGACGTTTTCCAATTTATGTGTTTGTACCTTCGATATGATATATCAGAAGATATTTTCAAATAAAGCCTTTGTGTGACAATTAGTCGTGTAAAAGAGTAAAAACAAACATGAAGACGAACAAAACAAGAGGACCATAATGGCACTGTATTGCTCCACTGCCTCTTAGACTTTATAGACCTTTAGAATACAACTATCTTCAAGGAATACAATAGAGGTCCATCTAAAGAAGCGTCGTGCTTCACAACAATGAAAGCCAATAAGAGGTTATGGGAGATAATTTTTTTTACGAAAATCGTAAAATTACACTTATGTATGTTTCGTATAGCAAAAAAATAAGCCCAGCCCACAGCGGCCATGTTTTTCATCCGATCGATTTTTTTTTTTTTTCAAAAAATCTTATGGAGAACTGTACATTGAATATTCAGGCTAAATTACAATTAAATCCAATAATGCGTTTTGGAGAAGAAGATTGTTCGAGAATTTAATTAATCAAAATAGTTTAACTAACTTATTTAAAATTCAGTTTAAAACCGAAGTCATTTTTTGATAAATTTGGAAGAAATTCGCGCAAGGAAGATTCCTGTGAAGTTAGGTTAAAATTGGTCCACTAGTTTTGGAGAAGAAGATTTTCGAAAAATTAATAGCGAACAATTTTCGCGCCAATTTGTGCTAAAAATAGATTTCTAATGGGAAAACCCCCTAAAACGTTTGCCGAGTACCAGTCTAATATTTTGTTTATCGGTCATGAATCGGACATTTTTTTCGTAACAGTGTTAGCAAAAAAATATTATTTTCAAGCGAGATATAGGTCGATCATAGATAATGCAGGCGGGAACTAAAACTACGAAACATTGCGCATATGCTACATGCAAGATTGTTTCCAGAGACGGAGACAGACCAGAAATGACAAACGTTTTTTCTATAGATTCCTCAGTAGCTTAACAAGAAAAAACATCGAAAAGTCTGAAAGTAAAGAAGCTATGATCATGAAACTTCTCGGGTAGATAGATATCACCACGGAGAAGTGCAAAGCACAAGGAGCATAACTCTACCTTGCTTATTTTGTGATATATTGCCCTTTGTTGTAGGCCTACATAGTGAAAGCCTTTGGGGATATCAAATCACATTCAGCGACAAATTCTAGTTTTTTTCTATATTAACCATTTCCCAAACAAGACCGGTTTTGACGTCCCCAACAGAAAATTCTTGGGAAAACATTGAGGCAAAAGAAGAAAATGATGATCGACCAAATTGAAGAGGCCTGCTCAGCAGACAAAAAGAGTGTGAATAACTTTTTTTGATATTGATGATCATTCTTCTTTTGTCTCAATATTTTCTCTGAGATAAAACACTAAAAGTATTCACACCCGTTTTGTCATCTGCAGACTTTTTTCAATTTGGCCAAACATGACATTTTGTCGTTTTGGAAAGGGTAGGCGAGTACGCACGAGCGACACGACGAAGCCATGACAGGACCGTATGTGTAAACATTACTTGTTTTAAAACTGCTTATTTCATAGTTACCGATCTTTAAAAGTACACGACAGTGCAGCAACCTTCTAAACTATGAATTAGAATGTTTCTCAACAAATGATTACAGCAATCAAGCTCTTAAAACGTCATCTTCGGCAAGTTGAACGTGGAAAAACTTCGCGAGATTCACAGCCATGTTTGTACGATAGGAGATTCCCTATCTATTTTTAGTCCAGTGAAGCGTGACGATGACGTATTTGTTAAACGAAAAAAACCTAACGCTATTAAATTAATTTATTCAAAATTTCAGTTCTAAATGGAAAATATTTTTAAGGAATTTTGAAGAGATGCACACAAGAAAGGTTCCTGTGAAATTTGGTTGAAATTAGTCCAATAGTTGTGGAGCAGAAAATTCTTAATAATATGTGGGTTGTCCCAGAAAAAAATAGACATTGTTTGTATTTAATACAATAGTCAACATACATTGATATAAATTAATCATCGTTTTATTCACGATGTCTGTGACTGGCATGTGAATTTTTGAGTGAATATCTCAAACATTAAAACAAAAATATGCGGAACATGAAGTTGTTAGTGAAAGTGTGGTGGAGCACAGTAACCTAACTCTTTTCGAAGAACCATGTGTTCAGTATATTTTCTGCGATCTTCAGTCAACTTTTTAAATACGTTTTTGAACTAACGCTGTTTTAATTTTCTAATCTTATTTCTTTTTTAAACGAAATTCTAATTCCATCCGCAGTTTATAAAAAAGTCCAATGTAAATTTGAAATCAAAGCCAGGAAATACTAAATATCAATATCAGGCCTTTTAATCTCATCTTCATTCAAAAGTCGAGTCACAACTGACGCACATTTTTTAAGGGCGATGCATTTTCCAAAGAGGCAATGTGTTCCGAAATGGCAAATCCCTAAGTGAAGGGGGTTTCCGACCAAGCTATGCGCATGAACATTGAAGCAAAACCATTTTGTAGCCACATTTTAGGCTGAATTTCAGGGGTGATTATGTCCACGGGTCCCCAACCTGGATCAGCACATACAATCTTTCTTTATGTAACGCAGACTGATATACTGCTTCCCGCTTACTCAGAAAGCTGGCAAACTGACGTCAGCCGACTTCGAGAACGCTTTAATTTAAATTTGTAATTGTAGATTTACTCTTCCTAAGTCCTACTCTATTTTCCATCGCTGTAAGTAGCAGCCCACCACCATAATGCTTGTACCACTTGAACACAAGTGTATGAGTTACCCTATCTTACAATTCTGCATATGTCACTTCTAACTGTCGTTTATGAAGATGTTATGCCTCCCTCGATGCAATATTTTTGCGCCGCGGAATTCGCCGACGTCACAATTTTTAACAAAACTGTAGTCACACATTTTTACAAAGCATCAACATTAATGACGTCATCTACATGATGTTCAGAAAATTATCACCGTATTGTGAGCGAAACGATGGTGCAACTTTTATTTCATCATTATTGAATAAACCGAATCATCTATCGAATTAGCGAACGTTCGTAACGTTAAAGTGTGACGTGCACCGGGTACCCTTACCACGGACTCCTTTTCATTCAATATTTTGTAGAAGTACTATTATTTTGGTACTGATTGAATGTTAAACAGTGTAAGAGTGTTTAAATTACATACTGTATAAAATTCAGATCAATCGGACGTCGCATTTAGAAAATATTTACAAAGTCTCACTTTTTCTGTGACAACCCTCGTATTTCGGAAATTTAAATTAATTAATTTAATTAAAATTTAAGTTCTACTTGGAATCTATTTTTATGAAGGAATTTGGAAGAGGCTTGTGCAAGGAAGATTCCTGTGAAATGGTTGAAATTTGTCTAATAGTTTTGGAGAAGGAGATCTTTAAAGATTTTTGAAAATACAGTTAATTTAATTAAATGTAAATTCAGGCTCTACACGGAATTTACTTTTTTTAAAGTAATTTGGGAACAGATCATACAAGGAAGATTCCTATGAAGTTTGGCTGTAATTGATCCAGTAGTTTTGGAGAAGAAGATTTTTAAAGATTTTCGAAATTTTAATTAATTTTATTTAATTTTAAGTTAAATTTCTACAAGGAATTTAATTTTTTTGAAGAAATTTGGAAAAGTTCATGCAAGGAAGATTCCGGTGAAGTTTGCTTAAAGTTTGTCGAGTAGTTTTGGAAAAGAAGATGTTTAAAGAAAAATTGACGCGAAGATGCACAGACGGAGGCACGGACGGACGCACGAAGGACACAGGGCCATGGCAAAAGCCTTCAGCCAGTGGAGCTGAAATCATAATATTTGACAAATTCTTTTGCTGCTGTATTTTTCTCCATGATTTTTCAAAAAGATTTTGAAATGACTGTTCTCCGTTGTAGTTCTTGTGGTTAGGTCTTAGCTGTGTACGTTTTCATTTGTTTCTAATGACATAAAAGTAACCATTCGACCTGATTAGCCTTTTTAAGATTAATCTTCTTTACAATTTGAATATTGAAAAGATGGAGAGAAAAATTGACATTTTTTCTACTCTGTTTTAAAGAGGTATTCAAAAGAGGTAACTCAGGAAAACGCATCATGTTATTCATGTCTAATTATAACAACACGTCCATCTGATCTGGCGATATAAACGGTGTCTACATGCCAAGCCATAGATGTGATATTGCAGAAATGACGATCGGAACGACGATGGAACCATTCATTTAGTAACGCCTTGTCTATAATAGTATCTGTCTGACTGAGATCAGACGACAGTTTATATAACGGGGAGTCATATCCCGTCACATAAACGTTCTGATCACTGTCGACACAGACACAAGTAGGGTTCATGTTTGTAAACTCTACATAATGTAAAACCTGACCATCAAGTGACAAAGCGATCACACATGCTGGATCTTTATATTGACACACATAGATAGTTTCACGTTCAGAATTAACAGACATGCCCTTAGTCCTTAATCTTTTTGAGTCCATACCAGGAAGATTGGAAAGATCGATAATTTCCATTTGCTCTCTTGACATATCTATCACGTGAATTGAGTTACGCCAATCTACATACAGTCCATTCGTTCCGTACATAACTTCCCCGCACATTGTAATTAGTTTATTGGTACAGTAGGCTAGAAAGTGACAGTGACCATGTGCATGGGTGCTTGAGATGATCTGTGGTGGTTCACTCTTTATATTCATTATATCAATTTGATTAATCACGCTGACAGCAATAAGAGATTGTGACGGATCCGTCGATGGTATTTCTGTAATGCCGTCTGGCTTATATGCTAGATGAATTTTTTTAGTCATTTGATTATTGTTGATGTTGAATACTTTGATACATTTATCATTTTTATCTGTTATGGCCCATTTTTTGCTCTCACGTAGAATACATATATCCACCACTTTGAAATCTCCTCTGTTTCCATCGAACACGTCCACTATATCACAAACATGTGTCCGTTCTTCTGTAAACTTCTCAACAATCTTATCTCCTTCTGATGTCAGTTGTTCAATCATGTCTGCACAAAACTGATCAAATATGTTTTTACCTGACTTGTCCTTAAACGAAAATGTTTTATGGTCTGTATGTTTAGTTATACATTTTAAGCATGAATACTTTTCACATTCGCTACACAGAAAGATGCCATCCGAAATTTCTTTATATTCATAATTGGACAGATTTGGGAAAATTGTTAGACAATCGTCACATTTTGCCTTCGCTATTTTTGCTTGCATTCAACAATATGTTCACACGAATGTCATAATATTAATCTTAAATTTTTAGACTTGTCTAAAGGTACTGTTAATATGCATGTTTATAGATTGCAAATGTCTGCTTTCCAATGTTAGAATATTTCAGATATGCACTCTAAAAATCGATGTGATGCTGAAAGTTGTATTTGACAAAAATATTTAACGGTATCCTTTCATAGCTTTTCATTGGTGTTAAATGTTCCATGAATAACCGAAGATCAGCCAGATACTGCGGTATCCTACATAGCTTCTTGTTCGTGTTAAATATTCCATGAAATACCGAAAATCTACCAATCACATCATTCATCTTCTACCAGTGACTAACGATATAATCCACGATCTTTTACTCACTCTTGATCGTTACTGGATCACCAATCACATTATCCAATATCCACTACTACGTGACAGTTATTTACATATCCCGATCGATCACATGCTCTCTTGTTGTCTGTAAAAGTTTGAATTTAACAAATAAAGAGGTATTTACAACCTGTAAAACTATATTTATTATCATTATTATCATAATCGTCATCATCATCATCATCAGCAGCAGCAGCAGCATCATCATCATCATCAGCATCAGCATCATCAGCATCATCATCATCATCATCATCATCATCATCATCATCGTCATCATCATCATCATCATCATTATCATCATTTCGAAACATTCGATTCAATAAGGTATTACATGTAATGAGGGGGAATGGAAAACAATATGAGAGTTCCGGTTTTTTTTTTCTTTTATTTGTTAAGGTTTAATGTTAATTTGCTAAAACGTCTTGCAGTTAATATAATTTTAGGATTATATCTAAAACATGTCGTAGAACGTGTTATTGTTACCCCAATAAAACGCCTAATTTCAACGAGTTTCATTGAATTTCCGCTGATAGAATTAAGCGCTTCATCCAAAAACAACATTATTTTCCATTTTTTAAACACGGAAAGTGTTTTTATTTCGTCTTTTAAATACAATACTTTTGCATTTTCTATCTTTTCCGAAGACTAAACTTGAATTTTCGACAAACTGTATGTTGCCACGGTATGATGTCTTGTCAGGTTAACCCTGGGATTTCGAGTTAAAGGCAGGATTTTTCTGCTATAAAGTGACAATCCGCAAAGCGTACATGTAAGCAATTTTCCAGTAGATTAAGTTGTCATCGCTATTGGCTATGGCAGAAAAGTCGCACATTTCACCTTTGATTGGGATTGAGTCAAGTCAAGGTATTACGTCACACCATGGCAATTTACAGAAAATATTGATCCTTTTTTTTTCAAAAATCCATTTTCTCAGTCCAAGTACCGACGTAAAAAGTGTTTAATTAAACTGTTACAGAAATCCAGATAAACGGATCTTTCACAGACATATTTATTTAGTGAATGTCTTCTTATACTAGGCGAAATTAACTGCAACGACTGGTACGATTTGAAATTATTTATGGAGACAAAGAAATGCTATCAGCCTCCCTTAATATCCCACCCCTTTCAATTAAAGTTTCTTTGACAACCAATTTTGACCCATCCATTTCCTTTTACTCTCAAAAAGTCTAAAATTCTATTGTAAAGATATTACATGCTATGGTTCAGCATTGATCTTGAATTTTAAATACAGAATGAGTTAATACAAACATTGAAACGGAGGAAGAAATGATGATAGCCAACTCATTGTCTCATTTTGTTCAATATTTCATGTGCTTTATTTTTCATAAGTTCATCAATTTACAGTGCTTCATTGTACAGAAATAATGTATTCGTTTTTCGAATTAGTCCGCTGCATTAATATTTTTGATTAGGCCGATAGAGAACAATTTGTTTGAGAACGAGTTAACGATTTATCATTCCAGATACCAGTTTAATCCTTTCCCAAACAAGACCTGGATTTGCCGTCCCTAATAGAAAAGTCTTGGGATAACCATCAGTTTCTCCTTTTGTCTCAATATTTTCTATGTCATATTTTACACATATTCTATCTTTAATAGCTTCCATTTTGTCATTTGTGGCAGTTTTTGAAGTGAATCAACCCACAATTTTGTTGTTTGGGAAAAGGTTAAAACATGAACTTACCTGGTTGTAGTTATATATTGTAAGTCATTGTTTATGAATGTAAACAATTATCGATGGGCACATTTTTAAGTGTTTTTTTTTTCATTCACATCGTTTATCAAGATTTTAAAACTCTGTATCACGTTGCCAGAATATTAATGCTCACTTAAACTGTTAAACCAATTTTAAAAATATCAGAAGAAAATCTAAATTTGAAATACTCATCATCCTTGTTAAATTAACCCTTTCCCAAACGACAATACTTTAGGGTGTTCCGAATTGAAAGATGCTGCAGACGACAAAACTTAGAATGAAAACCATTGGATTTGTGAAAAATATAGCTTAGAAAACATGGAGACAAAAGAGAAAATGTTGGTTATCAACAGTTTCTTCTTTTGATCCAATGTTTCCCCAAGCCTATCCTATTAGGGACGTAAAAAACAAGGTCTTGTTTGGGAAAAGGTTCGAGTGACGACTAAATTGTCCATTTTAAAACATGTTGAATCAATGGTATAATAGTTTATATATGTTAGCGGCAATAAGTAAAATCAGGCAATAAGCTTAATGCCTAGGCAATAAGCTATTGCCTAGTCAATTAGTTATTGCCTAAAAATTTCAGGCATTAAGCTTATTGTCTGAAACGTTTCATACCAAATTGAGTCTATTGCCTAAAATATGTTAGCGGCAATAAGTTAACTCAGGCAATAGGCTAAATGCCTAGGCAATAAGTCAATTTTAAATTGCTTAAGTTTTCAAGCATTAATTTCATTGAATGAAATATTTCTTCCCAAATTGAGTCTACTTTACAACCCCTTTTAATGGTCATGTTCAGGCACTGACTGACTGTTCATTGGTATTTCTGTGAATTCAAATAATTAAGTCAATCATCACATTGAATGTAATACATAGGCTGTATCTATTTATGGGCTACCATGTGTAAGCATCAGTTGTGTCCGGAACAAACTATAAATTCAAAGATGAAGTTTAAATATAAACTTGTTATACACAAATCAATGTAAATGCGTCGATGCTTCTAGCCTACTTAAATGGTTAGAAAAGAGTTCATCTTTTTATCTTATTTAATTAAAATGTAATTCGAAGGGCTTCCAGATAAAGACATAATGGGTATTTGACTCAATGCAGGAGCCAAAAGCAACCAGTGTGTTTTCAAGCTCTATAATGGTGAATATTTGTGAAATATGTTCAAATTCAAATAAGATTTCAAACAAATAGTCATATTTTATCGTTAGGCAATAAGTCTATTGCCTGGCTATTTTGGCCAGGCAATAGGTTTAAAACATAGGCATTAAGCTTAATGCCTAGAGTGATTTAGGCAATAAGCCTACTGCCTAGGCAATAGCTTATTGCCTAGGCATTAAGCTTATTGCCTGATTTTACTTATTGCCGCTAACATATACAATGCTATTTACCTATTTTTACATTATCCTACAATTCAGACTTATCAAAAGCGGTGAGTTCAAGTTACTTGTAAATATCGAATTTCTGCAAATGCTTTACACAAACTCGTTATAAGTTTTGAGGAATAAGATTTAGATATCTTATTAAAATTTTCTCGGTTTTTTTTTTAAGTTAAAAAAATAAATATATAGATCTACGAGGAGAGGTAGAATATTTGGAACTTTTAACGTCTTGCTTTTAGTGTTCCTTTCACCGTCAGAACCGACGAAACTTTCCACCAATTCCATTCGAAAGCTATTGGAGAGGCCACAATAGGTGTAAATAAACACATGTTTTGTTTGGCACAGAAAATATTGAGATAGAAAAAGAAAATAATGATCATCGGCATTTTAATCTTTCTTCTAAAAGTTCCACAATCCTTCTTTTATTAAAGATATCAAAACAAGGTCTCAAGTTGCGAGGTAAAGAGGCCAACCTGACTACCCATATAGGTAGAGCGTTGGTGTTAGGATCAGGGTTTTCCCTAGCTGCGAGATCAAAAACTTGATGTGTATTGTTTTATGAAACCCAGATGAAAATTCAAAAAGGTTTCGGTTTTATTATTGCATCTAGGTTTCCTCGTCTATGTTTATCATTCCTGTCTAGTCGGGTCGAGTTCCAAAGAATCACAACATTTAGACAGTCCGAAGATTTTTGGTCTTCTCTGCTTTAAATCGTTTTCTAATCGGTAATATATTTTACACATCTTTGAGGATAATTTGCTGTTGCTGTTGTTGTTTTGTCACGTGATTCTCATTTGATCCTCAAAAAGTTTTCCCAAAGGAAACATTGTCTTCATGAACTTTAGTTTGTGCTGTTTTGTTTGACGGAGCAGAAATTCGTCTACGCATGTATTTTTTTTTAGGGAATTCCCCTAAAATATCCTTTTTCCTATATTTAAATTGAAGCGCATTATGAAATTCCGAAAACACACTTAATATAAACCGCCCCAACACGGCCTGTATTTTCAAAAGAGATGAAATTTAAACAAGAGTGTCATAATGGCCATCTGTCGCTCACCTGAGATGACTATCTTGATTTCTTTTTGTCGAATGGACAAACCCTCTACATAGTTTCCAAGATTTGACGCCGTGACCTAGTTTTTGATCCCAGTTTACCCAATTTCATTTTCTTAAGAGATATTATCAAGACAACAATTTGGACCAATTTTAAGATTGGTCGGGCTAAAAGTGTGACATCTAGGATGAAATCAGGGTTAATCTAGGATGTAACCCAATGACCTAGTTTTTGAAACTCGGATATGATTCTATCAAGATAATCATTCATACCAATTTCAGCTAGATCAGACAAAAATTGGTCTCTAGAGTGCATACAGTTTTTTCTTTCTAAAATTTGGACCCTGTGAACTAGCTTTTGATTCAAGTTGACCCAATTTTGAAGTCTTTGGCGATTGCATCCAGACAATTATTTTGACGTCATATCAGGTTGATCGGTTAAAACTATTGCTTTCAGAGTGCACATAAGGCAAATGTTGATGACCGACAAACAAAGGACGCCGGACATCCACCTAACCACAAAAATGGACAGAGATAAGAAGAAAAATGCAAATATTACCTATTTTCTTCTTTTCCCTCACAGTTCCTCGTTCTTTGATACACACTCTTAGCTCTAGGTAGACTATGTAAGCTTCGTTAGCTGTGTTGGTCTGTAGACTAAATGGCTGGCTTGCTAGCTTGCTGACCGGCTTGAAGGGGGCCATATTTGAGGTTTACGCCAGTTGAACAACATTCGGATATTTCGTGGTGGCTGGATCATTTTACCATGGATTCTGACCGTCTCTATCACCAGTAATGCAACAGCATCCGATCCCCCAGCTTCAGTGTTAGAATTCAGATTGATGACCAAACCAGAAACAAAATGTCCGCAAAATGAAGTGAAATAAACTATCAAACAGAAGTTGTACTCTTGTGGTAAAGTTGATAAACATTTCAGTTTCAGATAATCACCTACGTGTGAACATTTTGAACCCTCCTCCAGATTCTATCCAGATCGAACATGGTCCTTACTATTTATTGTCTCTTACAATATTGTTCTGTTTTGTGCGGTGGAAGTGACGCAAAACTGGTTCAAATGTTTAGATGAAAATGCGCTTACTATAAACATTATCATCGGTTCAGTACACAATTGGAGAGCGAGTTTAATTTTTTATCAGTCTCCATATTACGACAAACTATTTTGTACGTATATTGTCGCTTTTTCAACAAAAAACTCGTAACTTCATCTTAAAACAAGATGTTATGACGAGGTTTCTGTTAAAAAGCATCGACATTATCACATATCAAATATGCATACCAATGGAAATGTAAAGTATTATAAAACAAACTGCAATTGTGCTAATAAAAATTAATCATCACATAGCAAAGATATCGAGTATAAACAAGATTTAAACAAGATGGCCAAGACGGTCCTGGATTGCCAACCTGGCAGGGCTTCGACACATACTACATGTACAAATTTGAAGCACTAAGGTATGTTATAGAAATAAAAAATAAACAATGGTGTTAGTGATTTACCAACATTTGGACCTATGGTGCAAACAGAAGAAATTTATTGGATACTAACGGAAGAAAATTCGCCACATATTTGGAACATTTGAAACTGGGAATATGAACTTTGAATATCTTAGATATCATTAAGGTAAATATTGTAAAAAAATCACATTATTTAAGTAAATATTGTGGTGCTTGGAGCAATTTTTTTTTGTTTTTTTTTTGTTTTTCTTATCGCACATAACAACATTATATTTCTTCTATTCCGTTAAGGTTTTTTTTTAATCCCTATCAAGCGCAACCATTAGTGGGAGTCACTGTTTCGAGAATACATTAAATAGATTTGATTTAAGAAAGATGTAAAAGTCGTCTAATAGATGAAATACCAGCAACGATTCAGATTTATGTAGGCCCGAATCATGTTTTGCTTAAGGTTTACGAACTGAGAATGAAATGCTGAGCCAGAGGCGAAATTTGAAAAGTGCCAGTAATTCCTAAACTTTGTTACGTTTCCATTCCAAATACAAATATAAGCATATTGTATGGTTTAGAATTTTGAATTAATGCATACTTATGGAAATATTTGACTAAAATGTTCAAAATTACCTCCCTTGCATATGAATATAGAGTAAAATAATATTTGCAATTGTTTTTTCTTCTTGAAGCATAATCTTGAAATTCGGCATGGTGAATCAACTTATAAGAAGTGTATTTACAAGTGTGTGTAATTAGATGCATTTCGTATGGCTAGAAAGTGGTGTTTTCATTCTCAGTTCGTAAACCTTAAACTAATTCAACCTAGAGTGTGTCCCTTTTTGCTTGAATAAGCAGATATCAAATAAGTTTAACCTTACGAGTGTTAAGCTATTTCAGGGAAAACCATGATTTTTTCCTCAGTCTATTTTCAAATAGGTGAATACATTTTGAAATTCCAATAACCTATTTAATCCGTGACCCTACTACAAATAGTTTTGTGATGGAATTAGATTTAGAAAGGAACGACAAAAATGAAATTATACATATACTTGTAATCACATTATACATGTACATGTAATCAAATTATTTTCTCATTTTTCCTCACAGTTTACCATGTTATTTCCTCAGGTCTTTGTTAAACTTGTTAAGTGGTCTGGAAAACCATTCGATTATAATTACCCATCTTGTCGTTTGTAACAGTGTTCAAATGGATCACTCTCATTAAGTATTTAATATATAATAACTTTTAGGGGCTTAGCGACAAAATCAAAATAGTGTGTAAGCATGAACAAGAGGGCCTTAATATCGGTCACCTGAATCCAAAGAATAGAAAAAAACATTGATCTACAGATAAGTTATAACCGTATAATTATATTATTTTTGGATGAAATCTGTCTTTGTCGAAAATGAAAACGTAAGCTAATGACGCAACCCCTTCTAAGGCCCCTCCCCAAAACAACTGTTTCATGACAATTTTTTTCTCTTGTACAAACTTGTAGTCCTTGCCCGTAAAATCTAAATACCAAATAAGAATCCAATCTGATAGCCTGTTCATGACAATAACATTTTTAAAATTAACCTCAAACCCTTTTTGGTCCCTTATAGGGCCCCAAAGGGATATAACTCCATAATTTGTAAAAATACTGAAGTAGCTTCCCATACGAATGCTTTCTGCCAAGTCGGTTGAAATCTGTCCATTAGTTCTCAAGAAAAAGTTGAAAATGAACAAATGACGCGACACCGTCCCAAAACTCTCCTCCACTCTCCTCCTCTATTTCTTGACAGATTGTTTTCTTTTTGTACAAACTGTGTTGTCATTGTCCCGAAGACTCGAAATACCAAATGTGAATCCAATCAAACTGCCAGTTCATGAGAAGAAATTTTTTAAGATGTACAATATTTAGCTCCTTTTTGGCCCCTTACTCTGTAAAAAATCGGAAACATGGGGATGCTTTCTGGAAAGTTTAGTTGAAATCCTTCCGTTGGTTCTCAAGAAAAAGTAGAGAATGAAAATGAACTAATGATGCGACCACACCACAAACCCCCTCTGCAGCACGGCAATTTCTTAACAGATTTTTTTTCTTTTGTGCAAACTTTGTAGTCATTGTCATTTTCTAAATACTAAATGTGAATCCAATCCAAAAGCCGGTTCATGGGGAGAAGATTTTTTAAGATGTACCCTACTTAGCCCGTTTTTTGGCTACTTATGGGGCTCACAAGAGAGTTAACACTTTGAATCGTACATATCTGAAGCGGCTTCCCATGGGGATGCTCCCTGCCAAGTTTGGTTGTAATCCGTCTAAAGGTCGAAAATAAAAACGTTAACGCACGACGCACGTCGCACGATGACGGACGAAACACGGTCGCAATAGGTCACCATGACCTTCGGTCAGGTGACCTAAAACATTTATCTTCGCCAAATGACATTTGATTGCGCGTCGGACTCTAAATCTTAGGGTAGTCCATCCCGAACGGGATTCATGCGAAGTCGAAACTCGAGCGAATAGGTTCGGATGTGTAACTGATATTCACGATGAAGCACGAAAACTTCTGACGTCTTGTGATTCTTTTTAGGGATGAGCTATCCTATGTTCATTTATTCGACTCGATATCGCTTTGATTAGCCATTTCAACTTTTGTCTCCAACCAATTTTCATGTACAGCCGTACACCTAAGACGGATAAGCCGTTGGTGGTCTTATAAAGTCCGTCAAGGCTATAAATTATACACAAGGAAACCCGAATTATGTCCTGCTTTTCGTTTAATCTGTTCCAAACCACAATCGTTGATCTTTTCGAAATTGAAAACAAAATGTATTCAAACAAAATCCTTTCTCGTTTAAACTCTTGTAAAGCTTGACCACATTCTGATGCCTGTTGCTCCCTCCTTTCTTCACCAAACTTGTCCAATAGCCCTTCATTCCAATTGTCATTTGTAAGAAAAATAGTGTATGTTTGTTATGTCCAGCCACACACTTTGAACAAAGTGTATTTCTCACAGCCAAAACAACAAAAACTAACAAAAGGTGTCTTCTCTTGTTGTGTATGTCCTTTACCCTAGCTACAGTCTCCATTCAATTGTTGTAGAACCAATTTAAACACTATATCCAATATACACCAGTTCAATTTATTAAACGTAGCCCCAATTATATGTCAATGTAATCTAAGGTTTTTCATACATCATTAAATACCAAACATTTCATACAACGTCGGCTTCATGTATGACAATGAAGATTTTTGAGGCTAACCGAATGTTTAAATTCCGGATACCTTTGTCAATTCCTGTTGTCCCGATAAATACCGGGGATGGAAGGGAAATTGCACGAGGTGCTTAGTATCTAATGAAGGATGGAATACATTATATACTTAGACAGAGACTATTTGATTAGAGTTATGTCCTTCCAAAATAATTTGTTGGTGAAAAGCTTACGAGGGTCATTCAGGAAATTCGTCGAATATTTTATTAGAGTACATATTTTTTTCCATTTATAGGTGAATATCAAGATGTAATATTTAAACATACCTTGACTACATTTCCAAAAGATTTCGAAAATATCAACAATAACAGAAAATAACGGTAGTCGTAGCAACACAATATCGGGATACCGGAGCAGTCAATTTCTCAAAGATGCATAAAAAAGTATAACAGATTTTGCAACGTATCTTTTATATACTAATCGTCATAAAAAGTAGCCACTTTTCAAATAACCACAATTTTTACAATTCCTAATGCGTTTTTGTTTCTACACATTCATACGCATTCCCAATTGTTCCATTTCAGACCTGAGTGGTAAAGGTGCTTCCAACATGCCCGAAAAGATACTGAGTTGCATCGTGGGTTCAAAACAGTATTTTGGATACAAAGTTCAATTTTGTTCACTTACAGCTTTCATATTCTGAATAAGTTGACGCTGTTTAAAGTCAAACAAAAGTCCCATGTCAATTTTACTGACAATCATTCCGTTGAAATGAGAATTTAGCACAACCGGTAAAGCATGTTTCAATTTTAAATGTTTAATAAAAATTGGAAGTGGTTGATTGGTAAAATGAAGGAAAACATTATTTTAATTTGGAACTTACTAACGATCAAACAGAAACAAAATTTCACTGAAAAAAGCATCTGAGAGGAAATTGGAAGTCGGTTATGCCAAAACCGGAAACCGCCATTTTGCAAGAGTCATGTGTGTAATAAAAATCACTGATTAGTCATTAAGCATTTCGAATGAAACAGTATAATAAACACATATCCTAATTTTTTTGGCACCATTTCTAGCCTTATTTTTGGCCGTGAATGTCAGTAGTGTTTGCCGTATCAGTTACTGATTTCCTGGGACAACAAGCAAGCTACCATATCTTATGGATTAACTCGACTAGTTTTGATACCTTCACGAATTGTTATTATTTGCCATGCTACAGAGTTTTGTATTTCTTTCGGTACGTTTATAAATAATCCTAAACCCGCCGTCAATTTGCATTAGACAAGTGGCTACTTTTTTATAACGGGGAGTATACTTTCTAGTGGCATCAAAATTGCGCGAACATGTCAACGCCAGGACATCATTTCCTGCACATTTCATAATGTTCTCGGTTTTGTTTTGTTTTTTCAAAGGAGTTACACGGTTTAAGAGGAGTTATCAAAAAGCCATTTGACCGGAAGAGATGACTTCTACCGACAACGTGCAGTTGCAAAGTGTTGTGAAGGCCTGTATCAGTATTTTGCAGACATATTCCATTTTTTGTAAACCCTCTAGCGATATTTATGAATATATAACTTTATGAAGATTTGTTATTGTTGTTGGAAAACTAAACGAAGTTGAGAGCAAAAACGTCCGCCATTGTTGTGTCATTTTTAGAGTTACGACATTTTTTTTTTAAGTTTACGCAAATACTTACGGACGTTTTGTAAAACGCACTTAAGAATTTAGGTGTTTGCGAAGACGTAAAGTTACGATAAAATTCACGCAAATATTAGTAAATCGGACCCCTGAACACGAAAAACTACACAAATATGTTAAGAAATAAGGAATTTGCCATGCAAATTAAGTCATCAATAACAATTTCAAATTGTTAAAAATACAATGGTATTTATTGAATGATCAGTATAATCATGCTACATAACATATTTTTTAGTCTTAGTATTTTCCATATAACTTCCAAATGTTTGCAACAGCAGTATTGGGGTTACCAAGATATTGCCTATCTTTTAGACAATATGCCATGTTATTCATGTCTAATGATAAAAACACGCCCATCCCTTCTAGCTAGATAAAACGTGTCCGCATGACAAGCTATTGCCGTAAAGTTGTCCCAAGATGGAAACCAGAAACCGTGAACTATCTCATCATCAATCGCCTTTTCTGTCTGACCGAGATCAAACGACAGTTTATATAACGGAAAGTTTTCACCGATCACATAAACAGTCTGGTTTCTGTCTACATAGACGCAAGAAGGGTTCAGGTCTGAAAACTTGATAGAATTTAAAACCTGACCGTTAAGAGACAGGCTGATCACACATGGTGGATCACGAAAGAGACACACATACAAAGTTTCACTTTCAGAATGAACAGACATGCATATTCTGCTGAAATATTTCAGTTTAATACCAGGAAGATTGTGAAGATCAATATTGTTGATTATCTTCCCTAACATATCCATCACGTGGATCGAATGACGAACCTCTCTATTCTGATAGTTCCAATACCTCGTAATGAGTTTATTATTACAGTAGGCTAGATCCCGACATTTACCATGAACATTGATGCTTGAAATGACCTGAACCGTTCCACCTTGTATACTCATTACAACTATTATTTTCTTATTGGGAAAGCTGACAGCGATGAGAGACTGTGAAGGATCTGTAGATGGTATTTCTGTAATTCCCCTTGGTTCGTAGTGAAGATTTATTTGTGCATCCATTTGATTATTGTTGATGTTGAACACTTTGATACAGTTATTTCGAATATCTGCTATGACCCATTTTTTGCTGCCATGTAAAATGCAAATATCTTTTATATAACACCCTTTGTCATTTGCACCTTCAACGTCCACTACATCACAGAGATTTGTCCGTTCTTGTGAAAACTTCTCTACTATTTGATCTCCTTCTGATATAAATTGTTCCATCAATCCTTCACAAAAATTACCAAATTTTGTTTCATTTTCAATGTCTTTTACAGAAAATGTTTTATGATCAGTGTGTTCTCTGATACAATCTGAACATAGATATTTTTCACAGTCGGTACATAGAAGTTCGGCCAATACTTTCCTGGGTTTATATATAGATTGCTTAACGGCATTTAGACACTTGTTACAGTTAGCGTTTGACATTCCTGTTTATAACCGTCAACATGTACATATTTACACCAAAGTCTTAACTTTTAGATAATTCAAACGACTAGAATGTTTGTAGAAAAGATAAGAAGTACATAATTATCTTAATTTCTAGGTACATACAATCTGACTTCATATGAAACAATGTAAAGACCTTTCTAAGTTTTCCAACTTCACAATTGGATATATCCGAAGCTGGTTAAAACGTTAATCCGTAACTTAATCACAGCCCTGGATTATCACTAAACGGCGTGTGGTAGTTCGTGCGATCACATATCAAGGTGGTACTTTAGTTCTTTGCAAGTTTCCCTGAAAAATAATAAAAAATGAATGATGACTTTTGAGATTGCCAGTCAGAATATAATTCAGTCATTCACGTTTCTTTTGATCTGTCACATTTTTGTTTGACTCAATATCTATTTATGACTTTAAGACTGAAACTAACTCAAAAACAACAATTTTATTTAATTCTAAGGCACGCAGCTCAGGTTGTGAGATCATAATCGAGCTAAGCATTACATTCTGAACTTTCCGGTTCAATCAAGACCAACTGAAATTCATAGTCATCTGAAACAACCATTGTGTCCAAGTTTATCATGATTGGTCAATATATGTGATACTTAGAGTGAAAACAAACATCGAAATAACAATTGTGTCAATGTGTCAATTCAAGGGTATATTACTTAGAATTTTCTGATCCGATCAGGCAGAAAACTACACAAATACAATATACTATAGTCGGTAAAATTGTGGTTAAGTTTTGTGTTGATTGGTTAATATCTAAAGTTCTTAAAGTAAAAATAAGGTCAAAAACGGCAATTTCTTTAGTTTCAAGGGCACATAACTCAAGACTTAAAATTCAGATCATGCCTAATAGTACAACCAGGCAATATTTAATTGTTACCAACATGCCGTCAAAGAGTTGTCTTGACTGGTCTATATCTGCATTTTATAGAGTGAAAACCCAAAAAACGGCCTTTTTGAAATTCAAGGGTAGACAGCTTAAGACTGTCTGCTTCAATAAGATTTCTTTGAAGGAATATGAGAAAAGGTCACCCAAGAATAATTCCTGTGAAATTTATTGAAAATCCCTCAAGCGGTTTCTGAGACGATGATTTTTACAGAAAAGACGCAAAATGCCGACGGTCAAAGCGCCATTACAATAGCCCGCTGGCTTGACGTCCAGTGGAGCTAAAAATGAAAAATCAAATGTCTTATTGATCACTTTGAACAAAACTACAGAGACAGAGTCAATGTCTACGCACAGGTTACGTCACGATTCATTACATTTTCCTCTTTGTTGTCGACGTATTATCATGCTCAGATAGGATCATTTATCTGACTGTGATAATTATTTTGGCTTCCAAGTCGACAGTGTTTTCACAGAATTATTGTTGTCGTAAATTAACTTGATGTAATTTTCGTTTTCAGGCCTACAATGCGCATTTATGAGCATTTTAACTCACATAACTGCCACACAGACATGTAATATGGTCATCGAAGCTTAACTCGACAAGAGAACCGGCCAAAAGTCACCATGATTAGGAAATATAAATACCTCTCTGAAACGTAACGCAAGTGGGGTTTTATTTTACAAAAAGGCTACAACAGAAATACAACGGTTTGATAAACTACATTAATTAACGTGTATATTGGTATGTTCTATTTCATCATGATTGTAGTCGCAACCCCCGTATGATTTATATTCCTAGTAGTTATCTTTGTTCGCGTTACGTTTTCGCACGGCCTATGAATAAATCGATGACAAACCGCTGGCAAACCATTTAGGCTAGTCAGTCTACCCAAATATGGGGGTCAACCTAGAACTAATTGCAAAAGTTTTTAAAGAATGTTTTTCTGTTACCTTAGGGTATGTACATTTATCAGAAAAAAGTCCCGAACTTTTGCAGTTGCAGTTATTGAGAATTTCACTCCCCAATGAGAGTGGTGTACAGGATTTCTAAATAATATGAAAATGGATATATGATATTGCTAATAAACATTTATTACAATAATCAAGTTTGTTTTCATTGTATTGTAATACATAATGATAAACTAAGTAATAACACATACTTGCAATCAATTTAAATGTTTTTTATCATTAAACATTGATTGAAAGTACCAAAATTGCATGTGAAATTACCCCACCCACTAATGTTAACCCAGACAAGTACTACCACATGTCCATAACTAATTGCAAAAGTTTTAAAAGATTGTTTTTCTGTTGCCTTAGGGTATGTACAAGTATCAGAAAAAGTCCCGAACTTTTGCAATTGCAGTTTTTGAGAATTTCACCCCCGAATGAGAGTGGAATACAGGCTTTCTAAATAATATGAAAATGGCTATATGAGATTGTTAATAAACATTTGTTACAATAATCAAGTTTGTGTTTATTGTATCATACTACATAATGATAAACTAAGTAAAAAACATATACTTACAATCAATGTAAATGAATTTTGCTTTAAACTTTGATTTTGAGTACCGAAATTACATGCGAAATTTCCCCACCAACTTATGTTAACCCAGACAAGTGCTGCCACATGTTCATTATTTAACGCATTGTCATTTCTTCGTGTCGCATTTACTAAACAAACCTTGTTTTGACGCCCCTGATACAATGAGCTTGGAAAAAAACATTGAGACAAAAGATGAAATCCTGATAAGTAACGGAGTTGTATGTGAAATTTCCCCACCCACTAATGTTAACCCAGACAAGTACTACCACATGTCCATAATTTAACGCATTTTCAATTCTAAATTATCCCATTCCAAACAAACCTTGTTTTGACGCCCCTGATACAATGGGCTTAGGAAAACATTGAGACAAATGTAACAAGTATTTTTCCTTTTGCCTCAATATTTTCTGTACGCAAATCCTCTCTTTATCAGCACCATTTCGTTTGCTATTAAAACAGCTTGCATATCGGAGCACCTTAATAGTTTGCCGTTTTGGAACAGGTTAATTATCATTTTCTGGGTTATACGATATGTTGCAGACGAAGACATTTTCAACTGAATGGATTTTATATATCTATGATCTTTTGTGTAGAATACATTGTTGGAAGTGAAGGTAATGCTCATCGAAAACATTTTATTCATTTACCACGATGTTTTCATAACCTTTAAGGAATGGGATGTGGGAGGGAAAGAGTCATTATATGGGAATGGATTACATTAATAATTAAAGATTGCACTTTATGTGACGTCATAAGATAAAGCGCCCCATAGTTTGACAGTATTCCTCGAAGATCTTGAACCTGACCTAAACTGGACTTGGTTTAGGTTGTGCAAGTGAAAGTGATACAAAACAATGATCAATAAGTCTCTGTCTTCGCCAATTACAGTGGTTGGGTTCTCCTAATTCAATGGCAGTATGCACAATCATGGTATCTGCATCTCTGTGGGCGTGTAGCACATCGATGCCTTCACTTGTAAGGTATTCACTTAACATGTCAATAAACTTCTGTTTATTCCCCTGGTTGTTTAGTAAAACATCTTTGGTCGCAGCGTTATCAGTGTTAGCAGAATCATCAGCAGTCACCCCACTTTCAATACTCCTATGTTTAGTTTCTGATAAATCAAATGCGTTTCTTTCTCGAAGAATTGACATAATGGTCTTCATACCTCTAGAATATCTGCAAACTCTTGCCGTTGCAGTTTCTTTACTCTGGTTACTGGTGTTATACCATAATTATCGTTTCCATGAAATGTGCCATATCCATCAAATGTTCCGGTGTCGTGATCCACACATTGTCTGCAACAAACTGTAAAAAGGGGTTGTTTGCGCTTCGCAGTATGGACAACAAAACTCAAAGCTATTGAGATGATCGACCATGAATCTTGAACCAAAGTGATGGTAGAGCTGAACACCAAGACCGAGTTGGAGTGGAGCAATGACACTTCTTGGACGACATGACTGAATGATGCGTTGACCAATGTACGCGACCTTAATATCGTTTTCCTTACCTAATGATATGGCATGGTCGACTTCTTACATCGTCTGCCTACTGGACACCCCTTTGAATATATTGATTTACATTTGTGTTCTGAAATTCTAAACTTCTAACAGGATATACATGTAAATCAAAAGATCTTTTTGTGTCTGATACCACTTTCGGCTAATATTCCACAAAACAAACAACGTAATATAAAATCAAAGTAAAGTACTACAGAACGCAAAATTTATCTCATGTTCATCATTTGAATTTTCTATACAGCATTTCTCAGAGGATGGCCAAGTTAAGTTCTTATCACATGAAATGCGAACAAAGACCCACGGGTGTATTTCAATATTGACTGAATGATTTTCGCCAGCAAAATGAATTCCTTTGCATCTCTTCTCCAACTCGAGCAGAAGGGCTGATGTCGTTTATTGGTTCTTCGCAAAGTGGACATATCAAACAGGAACTCTTCTCCTTACAGGGATTCATCTGAAATGGAAAATCCATGAAATACATAATAGAAGCTTGCATGAACAAATAAATCCATTAGTGTTTAGTGTATATACTGTATATGCATGTTGTTAAATAAAGTTTCTTTTGATCTTGATTCAGCTAAAGAAAATAGCTATTGTGCTCAAATTTTCATTTTGATATTGATAATACTTTGTTCTTGAAATGCAATGATTTTTCTATATGTTTACCTTTTATCAATTTAAACATGATTTATTTACCTTGATATTTTATAGTTTACATTGACTAGATAGTAAATGTTCTTTTCTCATCTCTATTGGGGGTATGTGGGACTGAATAATGGCACTGAAAAGAAAATTGTATTATCGATTATAATTGCAGAATGACACAGATGAGGTTAATAGTGAATATATCTAGCATCATTTTCTGTCCCATATGTTTTTAACATTTCATTCTTATTTTCTTAACAACAAAACAACTTACTTTGCATAGTGAAAAGACAGGTAGTACTAATCATAATGTTAAGAGTTTGAAATGATTTTTTATGATGAATAACAACAAACAACGATTTCAAACACCAGGTGTCAAGATAAAGTTAAGTATGTTTAATGGTACAAATATATAAATAGTTGAATACCTTATAAATTATATAAAAGATATGTTTTATTGTTGTTCTATTGTGTCAGTGTCATTCTGTCTACGTTTTTTCAAGAATGGAGAAAGGCTTGATTATGCCCTGAAAGGATATTAAACTGTTAAATCAGTACTACCTTAATTCATTATCAGTCTTCAATTCAGCAGAAATGAGTGTTTAAAAAGAATTAGTTCTCAAAATAAGATCCCATATACGCTTCCGCTGTTTTAAGCTTATGTTTATTACATTCAATTATCAACCAACACTGTGCTTTGCGCACTTAGTAGAAATAAAAATTAATGTTAGAAATTCGAAATGATTTTGAATGATATAAAACAAGAAAACTTGATGACAATCTTTCAAATACCAGAATTTGTCTTAGAATGGCCAATACGAGATAAAATGTCTTTATCTAAACAAACATGTACAGTAAGTTACACACCTTTGATATCACAGATACGTGATATTCTGTTTGTTAGAACAAGTAGAACATTGGACCTGCAAAATGTGAAAAAAGAAATACAGCTAGATACATGAAATTATAACGATTCTTAGTGTTTAGATAAACGTTTGTCTTTATGTAATCAGATTCAAAATTATGTCCAATATGCGCTTCCGTAGTTTAAAAAATCGAAACAGGGATACTTCTACAGTTTTCGCAATTGAATTTTTTACATAAAATAGACTAATAAAGTGATAATTTTTACACGAAATAACATATACGATTTAGGTTTTATAATTTTGTAAATTGTTGATTATTGTTTATTTCATGAAATCGGAAATGGCGGAAGTGTGCAAGCGTCGATATTGTTGATATAATCTTAAAGCGTTTTTGCATAAATTAGACGCCACAAGTTCGATTAATATATTCTAATGTCTATACTAGATCTATAATTCTAATGGGAACTCATAAAACTTACCTTAAACTGTCAAGTGATCTGCAATGTAGCGTATTTACACCAGCTGTCAAAATTTCTTATGGGCGCCGCCATTACACTTTATGTGACATCATACGATAAAGCTCGTGACTCAATGTATAAATAATGGTATGGTGGCATTTCGGGCCACTTCTCTAAATCGGAAAAAATGCAAACTTTAGTCATCAAATTCTCTGACACTGCAAAAGCAAAATTTAGGGATTTTTTATGAGAGACTCTTCTCACCCTATATCTTCGACTGGTATACTTAGAAATTCTTTTGCAATTATTTCTAGGTCTAAGTCTAGATTGACTGGACTAATTGTATTCACTCCCGCTACGGAAGCTGTCCGGTTATATGTGTACTAGCACTTTTCGTTGCGTTTTTCCCGTTTTACCACAGTAAGTAGGTGGTCTGACCAGTGTCTGCTGTCAAAACAATTGATCTGACAACCCCAGATATCATGACTACTTCCGTACGTACGTTACGATCTCGTTTCCCTACATTGTCACTCCACGTTTCGTCCACTGGGGCTTGAAACTTGGCTACTAGAAGAAGAAGAAGAAGAACAAGAACAAGAAGAACCAAAAGGAATTCAAATCGGTTTCATGATACCAGAATTATTCTTCTTCTAGTACTTTCAGCGTATCTCTAGGTTGTTCATCGTGTTAGCAAAGTATGAGGAAGTGTGAAATTTAGGCGCTGCATGTTCAACAGATCTTTTTCAAAACTCATTTAATCAGTGACTGAACCCTTCGCCATACGCATTAAGATATATTCAGTGTGTGAGTTAATTAGGTACATTACTTCGACACAGATTTTGAGATGGATTAAAATTTTGAAACTAGCATGCAGAGCCAGAGACAGAGCCAGTCGTCAGAGACAGAGCCAGTCGCCAGAGACAGAGCCACTGATAGAAATTGCTTAAATTTTATTTTTACCAATCAATTCTAAGGTTTTGTAACATGGAAAATGGATATCTAATCCAGAATATCCCTCGATTAGTGTATTATATGTTTTGCCTGCGGCAATTGGCTATTAACTGTTGGAATGTACATGAATACATGATGTAAACAAGAAAAAACACACAGGGTCGACTCACGACGACAATGATCCTGTGAAAACTCTGCCGACTTTAAAGCCCACAGAATTAGAACAGACAGATAATTGGTCTTGGGGGAGCATGACATTCCCGGTTTTCACATTTAAAGCACATAAAGAAAATAATTGAACAACAAAGTTGAACACTCACCTGTTTTTGTCAAAAAATCGTGACAGAGCCACAAATGGCCGGAAGCGCCCCATAGGATTTAGGTAGCAGAGCCATTGGCTCTGTCTCTGTAGTTTCCGTACCGTTATAATATGTACAACAAATGATCTTTTATCTAGTTCTATGCACTTCCTCTAAACTCCATATCTCTGAAATTGGTAAAAACATATCTCTCAATATCGTATCAACGTCAATGAACAATGCTGATGTATTGTTATTTCCATTGAACCCTTCGTATATGTCCCGTGTTAGTCTTAGGAGTACATCAAACGTACCCCTATACCGCCTTAATCATTCTTGTTTCATGCCGTACAGTCTGGTGTTACAACATTCTCCAGGCAAAGACCTAATTAAGGCGTATTGGTCTACATAATCTTATCCCATGGTAACCTTTTACAACGAAATATCACTTGAGCTTTCTTTTCGATTTAACCGGTATTTTTGCTGTGTTCTAACACTTTTGGAATACTCTGAGTATTATTTTATCATTCTCGATACCAGCATTCTTCACCAGTTTGGTGTATTTTTGTATTTTAATATGTTTTGACTTATATAACGAGCAATCAAAACAAGAATTTGTGTTCTTTTTTTTTTACTGTGAGCACTGTGTATGATTTGACATAGAAAAAAACATTTGGATAAAATGAGAAAAATACTTGTAATATTTTACTTATTTACATAATGATGATAAGGATAAATGTATTACCTCAAATTTGTTAAATGTCCGTTTGATAAATCACATATTGATTCGATGACATATTTCATAATATCCAAAAGGTGTGTGCCCCAGTGTAATATGGTCAAGCTTTAATAAATTGATAACGACATCAGGATCAATATTTCAGGTAAACAAAATAAATGTTATCTCCTATATACGTATTTTGGATTTATGGTACTTAATATCTCGGTTATTGCATGCAAACATACATGGTAAACCATGAACTAGATAATTTGTGAATCATAGAGAGTGAATCATTCGGAGTTTTTTCTTAACGTTTAACACCGTAGGGATTAACTCAAAGAAAATAAATAAATAAATAAAAGAGCTTTTAAGGTTGACGTTAGAAGGATCCGTCAATAGTGGTCTTCCTGATCATAGTTTTGTTGACACTCAATCCTAATATTCTGTGCAATTTACCGTGGTTTAAATTTAAATAATGCAATCATCAAATGTCATGAAAATGTATGACCAGACGAATTAGCACTTATTACTTAATCGTGCTACATATTCCTAAACTTCTACATTCATTTTAAGTTGCATCAGTCGATATATTGCACGAAGATGCATATTTTGCAATCAGATAATGTATGTAGAGTAATTAAAAACTTCTTTCTGCGAATATGTATGAGCCAGGATCTTGAAAACGTCCCTTAAGGGTCCCTTAAGGCATACGCACAGTCTGATCAGGATCCATGTTGTTCTCTAGTAGCATCTTCGTGACCTTTAGTAACTTAAAGAAAGTAGCATGGATGAATATTGGACTCCATTTGACAACAGGCTGATCTTGAAACTCAATTTTGAAAAATGCTATAAGGGACGTTTTTCCAGATCCGCGCTCATATGTATGTACAATGCAAAATATGAAATATCGGTACAACAGGAGAATATACTGGTTATAAAGAATGCTGTCTATCAGCTCGCTGTTTTCTCGTACATTTCCTTTAAAGACATCAAAAGAAAAGATGCCTTAAGGTGAAAGGGGACTATATCAAGTATCTAAACATAAAACTTTATTTTCAATGTATTCCGGTCGTTTTGGGCATATTTATTTTAATTAAGTTGCCATGACGACGTGAACGTGACGTCGTTTCGCCGTTTTCAAAGCATATGTTAGCTGAAATAAGTAAAATTAGGCAATAAGCTTAAAGCCTAGGCAATAAGCTATTGCCTAGGCAGTAAGACTATTGCCTAATTCACTCTAAGCATTAAGATCTTTGTTATTCTATAGTTGATAAATACGCCTTTAAATGTTCAGTGCTTCTACAAAATAAACCTTTCAATGCATCCCGCGCAAATAAGTTCACAGTCATCGACGCAGCAGGCTGTACGGTGTGTTACCGCTTGGGGTGTGTCTTGTTGACCATTGACCTTGTCTCGTTTTGAAGTAAAAAAAAAGAATCTGTAAACACGCTTGTAAAGAATTGATCTATAGCAAATTAAATATGGTTATTTGCCGTGATTGAGGTTTTTATGCATTGCAAATTGTTTTTCCATGTACAAATATGAGTTCCCGAATAGTTCGGAAGCATAAAAACCTAGCATGGGCCCCTTTAAATTCACAGAAATATCCAGGAAAATATTCAGCCAGGCCCTAAATACGGCCATCAAAACCGGTTGTTTAGCATAATTTTTGTTTTTGCCATGGCAGTAAACTGAAATTGTAGTGAATTATATCAAACAATAACCTGAATCCCTGCATTAAGGTGGAATTTCAGTAAAATTTGTTATTGTCTAGGCAATAGACTCGATTTTGGTAATATATTTAGGCAATAAGCTTAATGCCTGAATAAGAATGGTTAGTTTTGTACAATTTGTTATTGCCTAGGCAATAGGCTGAATTTGGGGTGAAACATTTCAGGCAATAAGCTTAATGCCTGAAATTTTTAGGCAATAAGTAACTGCCTAGGCAATAGCTTATTGCCTAGGCATTAAGCTTATTGCCTAAATTTACTTATTGCCGCTAACACATACACCCTTCGCTTTAATTACTTGCTTTGAATATATTTTAAAAGCCACTTTTAAACT
Source organism: Fragum sueziense (assembly GCA_963680895.1). NCBI lineage: Eukaryota > Metazoa > Mollusca > Bivalvia > Cardiida > Cardiidae > Fragum > Fragum sueziense. Next base: position 38,970,840 of record OY804609.1, on the reverse strand, counting down.
ATTTTTCTGTATACAAATCGAAAAACACAAAATGTGGCTTGCATTCCTTGCATTCGAAAATGGCCATATTACGAGCTCCCTCTTCAGATTTTAGCCTTGGTACAGTCGACACTCGTTGTGTCGAAGTCAGAGGGACAGCCAAAATACATCGACATATCTGCAGTTCGACTCATCCGATTTTGATAATTTTCGATGAAAACGTTTTCTAACCATTTTTGATGGGCATCATATGTGTCCATTACTGAAATATAGTAGAAAAAGGAAAGAAATTGCTCGAAACGAGCAATTTCTATTCTTTTCCTACTAAATTTCAATGGCTGTATTTGTTACGGAATTCATTTTGATATCCATATGTTGAGTATGGGACTTGACTTTCACTTCGACTTAAGCGGAATTTCTACTTACCCGATGTCGAGATAACGAGTGTCGACTGTATCTTCAATACGGATGTTTCATAAGAAAATCTTTATAATCGTGATTGCCTTTCCACTAACACATGTTACTTTGTAATTTATGACCTATTTCAGAATGTGGAGAACAAACACGAAACGCACATAGAAAATGTGACCAGTCTCCGGAAAAAGATATCTTAATGAATAACAAATGCACATATTTTTAATTGGACGTCTTTCGGACATCCAATTCTTATAACCACATTTCGACAGGCGTAATGGATTTTCATTATATTACAAAAAAAACCCTTCTCAGACTCAATTGCTAGTTGGTCAAAATTCAAAAAAAGATTTTGTGACCATACAGGAAAACTGTCGTATCTTTTCCTGCTTTCTATGTGTTCTCTAACAAACACTATAGGATTCATTGCCCGATTCAGTTCATGCTACGTCTTTACCAATTTACGATTTTTTTTTTTTTTTCGATTTAACCATTTTTTGTAGTGATTTGATCTTCGTGATATTGTGTAAAGGACAAGATCTTTAGAAAGCGATACATTCATACAGTATATTAATAAAATTAACAAGCGCCCTTTTAGGATGATTACTCAATTTAATGCACGTATTGTGTATGACAAATTCTTTTTCTTTGATTATTGTTGTTTAAGTCTTTGACATATTTAAAGAAACGAGGTTTTCACGCGACGTATTTTGGAAACATGGTTTTACAATTGATTATCGGGGAGTGAGTTCATTTCGCAACTCGGGTTCGACTCGACGACAAATCGGGGTTCCATCTGAACAGCCTCAGAGGAGACACTAGTGATATCCACCTATTTAAAGGGTCCAACGTACACAATTGTTTGTTTAAATGGTGTAGACAGCGAGGGTTGGTCTCATTTCATCGCATTTTTTATGCAAATGGCGATTTCATACGGGTCAAAATCAGTTCCGGATTTTGTTGCCGCTTCAAGCTTCGCATTACTTCGAGCATCAATGGGGTTTGAAGACATATCAGAAGTTAGGGCCAATTTCCCAAAGAGCGGGAATACTGTCTCCACATCCTCGGCTAGGTGACATGGTATATCAAATATAAGAAACATACTTACTTTCAGTTTTTGTCGCCAAAATCAGCCCAAAAACAATCATTTAGCCGCCATCTTTGTCCACTGCCGATCTTTTTGAACACTAAAGCTTGTGTACGTTGGACCCTTTGATTCAGGCAAATAGTTACTTTTACGAGTTTTTTTTTCCTTCAGCACCTGTATCACTGATATTCGACAGTATCATGGCCTATGTACATACTGATCAATGATTATGACCACAACCAGGGAAAATCTGCTGCCGTTTTTTTTTTTCCCGACGGCACGTTCCCAATATCCTTTTTGTGTGCACATGTAGATGTAAGGATGCTGCGGTAGTACTTGTATGAGGAATCCATGGTTAGGTGCTCCAATTCATCTGGTATTTTGTTTCATGAAAAGTATATATTGAATTTGTTTTGTAACCACAACCAGGGAAACTGCTACCGTGTTGTTTTTTTTTTTTTTTTTTTTTTTTTTTTTTCTTTTTTACTCTAAACAGGAATAAAAGTCGACAAAAGATTATAAAAAAGAACAATGACTAAGTACAATTCGAACCCAGGGCCTTCACATGTAGACATGAGTAAAGAGTACAAGGTGAGTGCTCTGCCATGTGGGCTATCGCGGCTTTCATTTATGTAGCGCGTTGGCTTACATTTTCAGTACAATGCTTTGTATCGTCCATTATAAAATCAACGAAATGTGTAACTGATGACAATACTCATAGTTAAACCGAAACAATTGCTAATCACATGGCATTAATTGAATTGGGTAATCGAATTAATAGTGATTATTCATAGAGATAAATCATTTGTCTTGAAACGGCAATCAAATCAATTTTAAGTCTGAGAGGGGTTTTTTTTGGCAATAAAGCCGATTTCGTATGTCCGAAACCGATCTTATAGAATTAAACGTTAAACGTCTAACAGAAGAATGAATAAAATATCTATCGTTCATGTACAATCCCGCTCAATCAATCAGAGACGCCCAATTACAGTGCTCTCAGCACTTTGATTATTTGACGTAACTGTCGGTCAAAAACATATGTTCATTATACGTTTTACTAATTTTGTAATAGGCATAAAGGAAATAACGACAAATTTCATTCGAGTGTTCATTTTGGATGTCAGTAAAGAAATAAATATGAAGTGTTCCATCCCATAGATTCTATGCTAACTAGTTTGTGAAAAGCTAAAGGGACGTCAACCTCATGTCTTATTTTGAAAAGAGGTAAGTAATCTTCAAAGCAATACCTAGTTTTGAGTAACTTAATAGAAATAAGTCTGAAATATTGAGACAACCGAATAATTGTTTGATAACTAATATTTCTTCATTTTTTCGTACTATATCTATCCTTTCTTCTGTATCATAAACACTTCAAATTGGATTCTACACCTTCATTTGAACTGTATCTATTCCGGTTCAATACAGCAACCATGTGTTTGTACTCCAGCAGTGTCAATATCTTTCCTAAGTTTTTAAATGTTAGATTACTTGTCTCTCGTGTATAGATGAATCATGTATAAATCCTCTACGCGGGTGAGTAGCTGGTTGTATTTGTATCGATTGTAGAAAATATATACAAAACAGAATTTTCGACTTTTAGACTTCAAAATTCTTCAAGGAATACAATAGAGGTTTATCCAAAGAAAAAAATACTTTGCCATGCTACGTCACAATGAAATCCAATAAGCGGATGTGGAGGAGATTTTTTTTTTAAATTTTCTGAAAAAAAAAAACACTACGTGTTACGTTTCATATAGTAAAAAGTAAGCCCAACCCAAAGGTGCCATGCTTTTTATCCGATCGATTTTTTCAAAGAATCAGATGAAGAACTGTACTAAAATATTCAGGCTAAATTACAATGTAATCCAATAAGACAGTTTGAAGAAGATTTTCAATTTTTTTACGAAAATTCAAATTAATTAATTTAAAACAAGAGGACCATGTTGGTCCTATATCGCTCACCTGAACCAAAATGATATGAGCCACTGTTTTGTATTTAAGACTGAAAACAAACTTATGGTCAATAACATTGTGTCAAGTTTTGTCTTGATTAGTCACTATTTGAAGTTTTTAGAGTAAAATTTTGAACGGCAGATAACTATTCTGATTATTCTATAATTCATTTATCCAAGATCTTATCGTAATTAACATCATAATCCAAATTTCGTCTTGATTGTTCATTCGAAACAGCAATTTTATAAGATTTAAGGGCACATGCATGACTGACCACTTTCTCATTTGATTGCAGAAAATTCAGCTCATGCAAGGTCTTACAATCAGCAGCATAGTGCCAAAGTATTGTCTTGGTTGATCGATAATTGTAGATTCTAGAGTGTAAACAGGGTCGAAAACAGTCAAGAACAGCAATTTTGTCAAATTCAAGGGCACATAACTCTTGACTTTCTGGTTCAATCAGACCAAAAATCAATCTTATTTGAGACTTTATGGTCTCCAACATTGTATCTAAGTTTTGTCTTGATCGGTCAATATTTGTAGATTCTAGAGTGTAAACAAGGTCGAAAATAGTCGAAAACCGCAACTTTGTCAAATTTAAGGGCACATAACTCTCGGCTTTCTAAACAAATCTGACTGAAAATCAAACTCATCCGAAATTATATAGTCCCAAACAATGTATCCAAGTTTTGTCTTGGTTGATCAATAATTGTAGATTCTAGAGTGTAAACAGGGTCAAAAACGGCAATTTTGTCAAATTCAAGGGCACATAACTCTCGACTTTCTGGTTCAATCTAACAAAAAATCAATCTCATTTGAGATCTTATGGTCTCCAACATTGTGTCTAAGTTTTGTCTCGATTGATATATAATTGTAGATTCTAGAGTGTAAACAAGGTCAAAAACAGCCAAAAACGACAATTTTGTCAAATCCAACGGCACATAACTCTAGTCTTTCTGGTCAGATCAGACTGAAAATCAAACTAAACCGAAATCTTATGGTCCCCAACAATGTGTCTAAGTTTTGTCTTGATTGATCAATAATTGTAGATTCTATAGTGTAAACAAGGTCGAAAACATCTGAAAACGGCAATTTTGTCAAATTCAAGGGCACATAACTCTCGTGTTTCTGGTCAGATCAGACTGAAAATCAAGCTCAACCGAAATCTTATAGTACTCAACATTATATCCAAGTTTTGTCTTGATTGATCAATAATTGTAGATTCTAGAGTGTAAACAAAGTCAAAAACAGCATTTTTTGACATTCAAGGGCAGATAACTCAGCACATTCTGGTCCGATCAGGCCCATAAGCGAACTCATCCGAGAACTTATGCCCATACTTACTTTGACCAAGTTTGATCAAGATTGGCCAACTTTTGTGGATGCTAGAGTGTAAACACCAAATTGTTGACAGACGGACAGACAGACGGGCAGACAGACGGACGGACGGACGGACATTGAGTGACCACAATAGCTCATCTTTAGCACTTCGTGCTCAGGTGAGCTAAAAATAAGGTCTCAACAGAATTTATTTCTTTGTAGGAATTTGGAAGAGATTTATGCAAGGAAGATTCCTGTGAAGTTTGGTTGTAATTGGTCCATTGATTTTTAAAGATTTCCTTAAATTTAATTTAATTTATTCAATTAAAATTTCAGTTCTATGTGGATTTTATTTTTTGAAGGAATTTTGAAGAGATTCATGTAAGAACATCCTGTGACATTTGGTCGAAATTGGTCGAGTAGTTTTAGAGAAGAAAGGATATTTGTCATCTTAATTTTGGAATTCCCTCTTGTATATTTTTAGAACTGGATGTCTTAGTAAACAAAATGTCTACTGTTTGTTGGTATTATTCAAGAATACTCTAGAAACTGATAGAAACTTTAAAAACTTTTGGATACTAAGTAAATAAGTTATTTACTTGTTTACATATATATTTTTGGAACTAAATGTTTGATAAACACGTTGTTTATCTATCATTTAACTTGTAGACACCTCTAGAATGATGCATTGGAAACTTTAGAACATTCTTAATTATCTGGAATATTCTATATTCTATAAAGGGAATAGTCTAGAAAAACTCAATACATTTTTATATAAGTTGTTTTCTCAAACCTTCTGGATTATTCCTTAGTAGCATATACGAGGGTTGTCCCAGTAAATCGTGGACTGGGCTTACTGTATGGAACATAAAAATTGCACAAGTTTCTAATTTTCAGGTATATAATGGGCATACATCCTGAGTATGCATGCAAAATTTCACAAACATGTTCTCAAGTATAGTCTCTGTATGCACAATACAATGCAATAAGGTATGCGGACCCGGCGCACGCTGACGCCGTCATCTATTCGTACCCTGTCGTTTTGTACATAATGATACTCTTTTTCGAAGTATTTTACCTTGTGTCATATACACTAGGTGTCGTTTTACCCACTTTTTTAACATGTCACTATACCGTCCACTTTTCAATGAATGTTTGACTTTTTTTAATCTCATACATCGACTCTTTTCTGTCCAGAAATCATTTACCCCTAAATATGACTTTGTTGAGTAATTTACGCAAAGTCCAAAGGGCGAGGTCCGGTAAAAATGACGGGTGAACGGTTCCCTGTAGACTCGGACCATCAATCTCAAGCCGTATACAGGTTCCTTAAAACAATGCTTTATCTGTCTGTATCTTACAATTTCTTGTACGTATCATTTGATGTGATGCGGGTTTGCAAACAGAGCTGGATCGCTGTTATGTGCGCTTTATCTTCCTCTGACGTCGCCATTTTAACTTGGTTGTGATTTCAACGACAAATATTCAAATATGCGTAATTTTCAAAGAAATAAAAGTTGACGCTCGAAATTTACTGTGGTGATGTCACAAGAATGTCCCTACATCCAGATATTACGTTTTGGCCCTAAACGCTAGCATGGCCGAATAATATTGTTTTATTGAACACGCAAATGTTAATTTCAACGCGCTTATTTGGGTTGCGCCGGGTACGCATACATGGGCATAATCGACCATGCACAATTCAAAAGTTGTACTTTCAACTATATCAACAATACATCTATTGTTCTGAGGTTATATGTAGGAAATTATTTGCAGAATATTTTGACAATCGGACATCAAATTAAAATACTGTGAGCAAAGTCCACGATTTACTGGGACAACCCTCGTATATAGATGGGCAAATTACTCATTTCAATCATTAGTTTTTGATTCGGTCACTAGTTCTTACTAATTCATACTAAATTGTCAGACCAAAAGGGGATTACTACATTAATATTAGTGTGTTAAAATTCTTGAAGCGGATTATTGTGCATTGTGGATTATAAACTGGATTTAATTTTAGGACTCTGGACTTTACATACAATTAAGGTAGTGCATCTTTTATCATCTTTTAAAACAAAAGTTTGTAAAAATTGTTAATAAATATTGTTCTTTGTAAAGTTTGTTGCTGGCTTCTTAGTTCTTGTTACCCTTGGGTCGTAACAAGAAATTGGGGGCTCGTCCGGGATTCGAGTAGCAGACGAACAGACTAACAGTTATTGATTTGATTCTGCGTTTCAAAATTATTTCACTGTTAAGGCTAGTCTTTTCTTTGAAGAAATTTTACTGTCATTGCAATATTTATTTACCTTTATACTTGAATCCAGCAACAAGCTATCATGTCTTTTGATTTGGAGAAATTTACAACTGACCCTTCGGTGGAGTTATTGAATTTGGATAAAAAGACTGATTTGCTCAATCTTGCAAAACACTATAATTTGACTGAGGTTAAATCTTCATTGCGTAAACATGAAATCAAAAATATTTTGGTTCAGTATTTTGTTGATGAGGAAATTTTCAATGAAGAGGCTCTTTCTCTCATTGTTGATATTCCATTAATTTCTAGTAAGAGAAAAAGAAAGAAAAAGGGTTAATTTTGGTTGACTAAATCAGAATATGTAAATACCTTAATTTCGGATTTCGTCTTGGCCAATATCACGGCGGGTAACCAACGTTACTTTTGGGAAGCATTTACATCGAAAATCTGTCTACTTTGAATACGTTTCGGACAATTTCTCAGCTAAAACTCCGTAGATTTGACGGTTTAAAGTGCACCGTACGCGTCTTTGAGAGGGCAATTCCTGGTTCTAACTCACTCCACCGTACCATGGTCTCTTTAAACATTCTAAATGAATGTTCCCGCTTGATTGTTTGAAGAAAGTATAGTATTAGATGCAAAGTGAGTTAGGTTCAGGAATGGCCCTTTCAAAGCCGCTACGAATCGTACACTGGAAGCAATGGCAGCTACAGACCGATAAGATTTATTATGCCCCCTTTCGAAGAAAAGGAGGTATATTGTTTCGCAAGTAACGGTCGGTCGGTAGGTCGGTCGGTCGGTCCGTAGACCAAACCTTGTCCGGAGCATAACTCAAACAGTGTGTAAGGTAGAATCATGAAACTTCATAAATAAATAGATCTCGATATGGATAGGTGCAGTGCACAAGAACCGTAACTCTGCCAAACAAATTTTTGGAGTAATTGTCCTTTGTTGACTTTAAAAATTGATTCTTGTCTGGAACATAACTCAAAACGTATGTACGGTAGAATCATGACACTTTACAGGTTGATAGATCTCATTATGGAGAGGTGCAGTGCACAAGAACCGTAACTCTGCTGATCATATTTTTGGAGTTATTGCCCTTTGTTGATTTTCAAACTTGATTCTTGTCCGGAGCATAACTCAGAAAGTATGTAAGGAAGAAAAACGAAACTTTACAGGTGCATAGATCTTATTATGAAGAGGTGCAGTACACAAGAACCGTAACTCTGCCGATCAAATTTTTGGCCAAAAATTTCTTTATTCTTTCTTACATACTCAATCGGAAAGTTGAAGGTGAACCCTTGACCCTTTCTTATCCCTTTCCCAAACGACAAAATTATACGGTAATCCACTAAAAAAACTGTCACAAAAGACAAAATGGGTGTTATTAAAGATAGGACTTGTGTAAAATATGGCACAGAAAATATTGAGACAAAAGGTGAAACTGCTGGTTAATAGCAGTTTCTTCTTTTGTTTCAATGTTTTCCAAAGTCTTTTCTATTAGGGAAGTCAAAACCATGTCTTCTTTGGGAAAGGGTTAAACGGCAAAAAATTGGACGGTCCTTACTTGAAAAATGCTGCAGACGACAAAAAGTATGTCGTAAAAGATACGATTCGAGTACAATGAAGGACAAACACTATTTAGACAAATGGAGAAAATTTTGGTTTTCACAATTTTCTTCTTTCGAATCAATATTTTATCAAGTCTATCCTACAATGCAAGTCAAAACCGGGTCTTGTTTGTGAAAAGACTATTCAAAAGTTTAAGGCATTTGAGATTTTAAATAATGGAAAAATAATCAGAAATTTAGTCTAAATAAAACAAACGAGCCGGCATCAGACAAATAGGCCCACAAATATTATATCTTAAATATACGTGACTAATTAAGGTAGAATACCCGTAATGTGGCAATTTTGAGATTTATAAAGCATCGGATTTCCTCGAGTGTCGTCGTTTCATACCCGAACTTATTCGGGCGCGGTCGTAAACATTCGGTGGTGGAAAGTTCCACCGCCGAATGTTTTCGACGTGACCCGAATTATTACGACGTTGCGCGAATCTTATTAGTAGACTACCTTAATATGTATTCCCCCTTTCGAGGAAAGTAGGGGCATATTGTTTTGCAAGCATTGGTTGGTTGGTCGGCCTGTCTATCGGTTGATCAGTCGATCGGTAGGTCCGTAGACTAAACATAGTCAAATATATAACTCGAAAAGTATGCAAAGTGAAATTTAAAAGGTTGATAGATTTAATACAGGAGAAGTACAGAGCACAAGAACCGTATCTCTGTCATTTCCCTTGGTTTATTTCATACTTGATAAATACACATATTATACTGCTTTAAAGTGACATTTCAGAATTATTTTTACATAAAATTTATTTTAATTCTATCTGAAAGAGCATGCTTTGTTATGAAAATTCTGAAAATTTCAAGCCAAAATATTGAACCGTTTACGAAAAATATATATTTTTGTGCTAAAATTAAATAAATTGTTGTGGACAACAGTTCAGATTTATATAGAATTTATCATTTCTGTCTCAACTTTGAGGGCGTATTTTTCGCTTATAAATAACAACTTCAAAAAACTGATAGCATTTCTATGCGTTAGAATAAACAATCTTTGTATCAAGACATACTTTAAAAAATGAAATAAATGTGAAATGTCACTTTAATTATTAGATGGCTACGTCGAAGGTAAGCTATTCCAAACAAGACCTGGTTTTGACGTGCAAATAAGAAAACATGAAGGTAAAAGAAGAATATGCCGATAGTCATTGTCTCCTGCTATTATGCCCATTTCGAAGAAATGACGATATATTGTTTTGGAAGTGTCTGTCGGGCCGTAGATGCAACCTTAACCCGAGCATAACTGGAAGAATATTAAGGGTAAAATTATGAAACATCATAAGTGGATAGATCCCATTATGGAAAAGTGCAGTGCGAAAGAACCATTACTCTGCCGTTCATACTTTTGGAGATATTGCCCTTTTTGTCTATTTGATAAAGGGGTTGTTTTCAGTACGATGGGTTATCTGTTTACTTTCTCAAGGTTACTTCCTTAATCAAAATCAAATGATTTGAGACGATGCTACATACAACATTTGAAGACTCTAGGCCTTAAAGTTTGGGGGAGAAGATTTTTTAGTGATTGTGGACAGACGCACGGACAGACGCACGGAAGACGGACGGTGAGCGATCACAATATCTCACCCTCAGCACTTCGTGCTAAGGTGAGCTAATAAAGATAACATGATCTTCATCAGACGCCCTTGTAGATCAAAGGAAATTTCGTTGTACCAATGTCCATTACATGTTGATCGCTCATGTAATTCTTTATCAAAATCCGTACAGTCGGTGTGAGGTGTTCAATTTGAATATGGTTTGAAGCAGACAACGTGGAAAAATGTCAAAAATAACCTGGACGTGGTGGATTTTTAAAAAATCAACTGATTAAAAAGTTATTGAAGATAAACCAAAATTTTGGTTTATCTTCAATAACTTTTTATCAGTTGATTTTTCACAAATTCATCACTTTCATCTAATGCGTGACGTCTGTCCGCCTTCTCTGCTTCAAACCGAATTCAAATTGGTCCCGTATTAACAAAAGTATTGAAGATTTTCTGAAATTGTTGCATCACGTGATTATACACAGTATGTTGCGCGTACAAGAATACAAGAAATAAAAAACAAAATCAAAGCCTCGGACAGAAAAGATAATTATTCATACAATTTGTTCGCGTCATCTTAGTTGATCGTGTAACAGTGCAGCAGAATGGAGGTCTATAAATTTCGCTTCTAAAGATGACATTAGAGAGCAAAGAAATACATGTATCTTCATGCAAATCGTCGGTGGAAAGTCAAACCTCGCAACTCCAGCTTACTCAAGCTGTAGTTACGAGGTTTTGACTTCCTATCAACGAAAAGTCCATATCATGTTGATCGTTTACACAAATTTTCGTCGAAATCCATCCAGCCGTTTTCAAGAAAATGCATTTACTAGGTATGTGAGTAAACAAAAAGTTAGATTATTTCCCATGAATGACCTCTTAGTATAAAAAACGTCATCATGCCAATGGGCATTCCGAGATGACCGTACATGTATTGTTATTTTTTTTCTCTCCTTCTCTTCTTTTTTCAAAATCCGTTCAGCCGTTTGAAAGGATATTTTCACTTTGTGTAGCGTTTATTTGAAAATTATTGATATATTAGTCTAGAGCGGACAGAATGTTTTTATATGCTGCTAGACTATAGCAAGTAATCGGATATTCAGGAATGGAAATCTAAAGAGAGAAAACGCCAATACTATGTTTTTGTTATTTTGTTTAAATGCTTTAAAAGACGTGTGTTTAGGTATCTTAGGTTTATAAAATGTTATTCATGTCTAATGATAACAACAAATCCATCTGATCTAGCGAGATAAAACGTGTCTGCATGACAAGCTATAGATGTGAAATAGCTAGATTTTCGTTGCATCATGTCAACAATCATTGTCTCGTTTAAAGCTGTATCTGTCTGACTGAGATTAGACGACAGTTTATATAGCGGTAACTTTTTGTCCGTAACAAAAACAGTCTGATCTTTATCGACATGGATGATGCAAGGCTTCAGGTCTGTAAAAATTACGTAATTTAAAAGCTGGCCATTTACTGACATACTGATCACACAGGAGGGATTTATTTCGTGACCCACATAAATAGTTTCAGTTTCAGAATGAACGGACATACATTTACGACCATCCCAATGTCGCTTGACATTAGGAAGTTTTGGAAGATTAATAACATTGATTATCTCCCCTGACATATCTACCACATCTAAATAGTCACAACACAATCCAATGATTTTATTGTTACAGTAGGCTAGATCGTAATATTTACCCTGTACATTGATATTTGACACAACTTGTGCTTGTGTACTGTGTATGTTCATTAAACTGATTTGTTGTTTACTTTGCAAACTGAAAGCAATAAGAGACGGCGAAGACTTTGTAGACGGGATTTCTCTTATACCGCACGGTTTGTCCTTTAGGTTAACTGAGTGCGTCTTTTTGTTATTGTTGATGTTGAATACTCTGATACAATTATTATCATAGTCTGCTACAGCCCATTTCTTGCTTTCACGTAGAATACAGATATCTATCATAGTTTGCTGCCTTTCGTTTCCAAACTCACGCACATGTGTACCGTCTCCTAATGATATTGGTGCTCCCATATCAACAAGGTCGCAGACAAATTCCCAAGTTGAGGGTGCCCCCGCATCGACAACATCACAAATGTGTGTCCGTTCTTGTGTAAACTTCTCTAACAAGTTATCTTCGTCCAATTTTAGTTTTTCAATCACTACTCCACAAAACTGATCCAATTTGTTTTTATTTGATTTGTCGTTTACAGAAATTGTCACGTGGTCAACATGATCGGTGAAACAATTTGAGCATAAATATTTCTCACAGTCGTTACATAGAAAATCGCCTATCTGGTTTGGAACAAGATATCCATCGCCATTGTCTAATTTGTTTTTAAGACATATGTCACAGTTTGCCTTCGACATGCCTGTTCGTATTTGTCAAAATGTTAAAAACAATGTCGAAGTTTTAGACCTGAACATATTCTGATATTCGCTGTTTTAAATAACTAGAATATCTGCCATAGGATTTAGACTAACTATTTCTAAATGTTTATTTACAACACTGAGACTTAATTTGATGCATTGTTTTAGCCTATATATTACATATATTATACAATTTATCAGAAAGTTTTCAATATTGACCATAACTCGTTATGATGCTACTTCCGGATCAAGTCAGATTCATTCCTTAATTCACAGTGTCTTGTCGTTAGATAGCTCGCATATTTATCTGGATCTGTCACAACCCGGATCATCACTAGTCTGATTCGTTCCTTAATTCACACTGTCTGGTCGTAAGTGAGCTCGCATACTTATCTTGATAGTTCACATCTGAAAAATACATATACTTTCTATTAAGTAAGTAACATCAAATGTTTAACACTTTTCATATCTAAAATTGACATTACACACACTCTTAAACAGACTGATAGACAGAAATCATTATGTGTAAAAATGAGCCATTGAAAACGGTCCATCATGACATTTGAGAACATCATTGGTCAAGATAAGGCCTGTACATACGCACAGACTGACGTAGACAAAAAATAATGCTGTTCTTCAATAGGTCTGAAGGACCTATAGTAGATACCTTGTAGCAACAACTGACTTTTGTCAAAGATAGCAAATATATTGACAAAGTCGAAAAATGAAATACAGTCGACACTCGTTATGTCGACATCGGATAAGTCGAATTTCCGCTTAAGTCGAAGTTCACATCTGGTCCCGTCCTCATCAATGGACATAATTCTCTCAAACAAACAAAAAATCGAACTAAATATAGCCATTGAAATTTAGTAGGAAAAGGATAGAAATTGCTCGAAACGAGCAATTTCTTTCCTTTTCCTACTATATTTCAATAATAATCGTACTTGATTAGTTAGTTTCAAAAACGGTCAAATATCAATTTTATCGAAACCGAACAAAATCGGATGAGTCGAACTACGGATATGTCGAGGTATTTTGACGGCCCCCCTCCGACTTCGACACAACGAGTGTCGACTGTAAGGGCAAGTACACATTCACTAGCATAAAATGGCTTATGATAGATATTTCTAGTATCAGAACAAAACGGCGACAGTAAGCTTACAGTGTTGTGTGGTGAATTGATAAACCTCGGGCAAAAAAGAAAGGATTTTTAAATAGCACTAGTCGGCTACTAAGTTTTCACTATCTATAAGGTCCAGTTGTCCAGAAATGTTACTATAGATAAAAGGGTTTAATCCCATTTGGTCTACTCCCAATAATTTTGTCTACTCCCAATTCGTCTGCTATTTTGGACATAATGCCCAAATTCGCCTACTTTTCTATACTTTGTATATCAATATATTATACGATTTGTTTTATATTGTTTGCATTTGTTTTTCATTTGTGAATATATTGACTTAATTCCTTGTTGGTTGATAATTTGACATGAAAGTAGACGAGTTGGGACAGTAGACGAATTTGGACTCAAGGCACTAAAACAGTAGACGAAATGGGAGAAGACGAATTGGGATGTTACCAATAAAAGGTGCGATTAGGTAAAGTTGGATATATACTTGCTTAAGAAGGTCTTAATGAATTTCATTTACAATTTGGCGTTTAGAAATGGTGTAGTGATACATAACAGGTTGACCAACCAATACGATATTTGTTAAAAATATATATTTTACCTGATTATACATAGATATCATTATGAGGGATGATGCAAAATGCTACTTTTCAACGAAACGTAATGTCACAGAGAGTGTTTTTTAGAACACCATGCAATTTTTAAAGTCAAAACTCTAACGTACTTTAAATACATAAACAAATATTCATCAAGTTTCATGTAATATTTCATCTGAAAATGAATAGTCTATAGGACGAGTTGCGCACGTACACGGTATGGATATTTTGAAGCATATTATTTTCTCGAATATGTAGAAACAAAAATCAAATAATTCAGAAAAGCGCGTATCCAATGGGATAAGATTAAACGATAGGTCTTTATTTGTACAATAATACGTCGAATAACCCATCTATAGACATTTGGACATTACTTTTGGATCAACCCTCGTCTGTTCTAAAACATATCATTGGTCCCTTTAAGGGGACATTTCTTTCTCATTTCAATTTTTTTAAGTATGTCTTGATGCCAAGATGGGTTATTCTTATGTGCATAAATGCAATCAGTTTTTTGCATTTGTTGCTGATAAGCGAAAAACACGATAGATTTGACAAATTCCATATACATCTGATCTGTTGTTCACATCAATTTGTTTAATTTTAAATCAAACATATATATTTCTTGTAAACGGCGCGATATTTTGGCTTGAAATTTTAAGAATTTTCATCAGGAAATGTGCTCTTTCAGAATAAACAAGATGTGTTTGTGAAACACAAATGCCCCCGAAATGGCCATTTTTTTCTAAAATGTTAAGTTTTCGTGGAGTAAAGGGTTATTAAGGGTTAAGGGATGACCTTTAGGAAGTTCAAATTGCATGGAACAGATAGATACCATTGTAAAGAAGTTGCATATCAAATTTGAGCTTTTTATGTCAAATACTTTTGGAGAAAAGGCAAAGGTTAAGTTTTCGGAGTAAAAGGTTAAGTTTTCGTAGAGTAAAGGGTTGATAAGGGTTAACATTTGACCTTGAGGAAGGTCAAATTGCATGGAACAGATAGATATCATTGAAAGGAAGTTGCATACCAAATTTGAGCTTTGTATGTCAAATACTTTGGAGAAAGGGAAAAGGTTAAGTTTTCGGACAGACGGACGGACAGACAGACAGACAGACGGACAAACAGACAGACGGACGGACACGGGTAAAACAATATGTCCTGATCTCTCGATACGGGGGCATAAAAAGAACAAAAAACAATAAAAGTAGCATTTATGAAAACCTCTCGGTGAAATGTCTCTTTAATAAAAAGACACATTGAAATAGAACAATCAAGATGTGTTTATGAAACACAAATGCCCAAGAAATGGCCATTTTTTCTATATTTATTACCTTATTTGATATTTGACCTCGACCTACATGGAAAGAAAATATACCATCTAAGCTTTGTATATCGAATACTTTTGGAGGAAATGCCAATGTTAAGTTTTCATGTTACGTTTCAACGTTAAGTTGCATGTTTTAAGAGTTGATAAGGGTTTACGGAGAGGCCAGTAGGAACAGGGGAACAGGGGGGCTAAGCTCCCCCCCCCTCCTCCCCAGAGGTTGGCAAAGAATGTCAATTTTTCTAAATGTCTCAATGAAGATTTGAGGAAGATTTTTTTAGCCCCCATATTCAGACACGGGAGCTTTAGCCATCCCAATATAAGATTCCTTCGTATGTGTAGAGGCCTGACGGATGATCTTGGCGAACGTCATATTGCATGGAGGAGGTTATTATTCTTGAAAGAAGCTTACATACCAAATTTGAGCGTTGTGCATGGAATACTTTTGGAGAAAAAGCCAGTGTTAAATTTTCGCGTTAGGTCTTCGTGTTAAGTTGCATGTTTAGGGTTGATAATGGTTAAAGGATGACATTGCGGAAAGTCATGTTGTATAGAGCAGATAGATATCATTCATTGAATGAAGTTTATATATCGAATTTACATGCTTTTTATATGGAATGCTTTTGGAGATAAGACTAATGTTAAGTTTTCATGTTAACGTTCGGACAGACAAACTGACAGACAGACGAACGGACAGACATGCAACAGAAAAACAATATGCCCCCGATGTTTCGATACGGGGACATAAAAACGGATGTTTTCGATCTGACAATATATATAAATATTCAAAAGGTCTATATTTACCTACAGTTCAAGAATGTGAGTTCATAATTCACTGAATGAAATACACATTAGGAGTGAATACGTGTAATACATAAAGCGGAAAATATTACTCCTCCGTGGGGAATTCCTTTTATTCTCATATTTCTATTTTAAGGTATTGTTTTGTTCGATATAGGATCAAATAATATTGAATCATGTGCTAAAAATAGACTGGGGTTTTGTTTCGTTTTGATAAACCGTTGCTGTTGTCATAAAAGTTCGTAACTACGGCTTGAATCAAGCCATAGTTTCGAGATTTTATAACAACACCTACGAAATACTATTGTTTGTCCGTAATTACGTCAGCGTTAACTGGATAAAGTTGTTTCCTATTATATCATTTAAACACTCCTACTATTATTATAGCTGACGATAAATGTCCTGGAAGAGCACCTCTAGCTAATATCTAGAGATGCTCTGCCATTTCATTTATCGTGAGCTATACCACTCGGTCATAATCAGAGTAGCCGAAACGTTGAAAGAGGACACTCGCAGCATTTGATGCTCAAAACAATGAATCAACAATCAGAAAGTGAATCAAGTAAACGTGGTATCTTCTAAAAAAGGCCTATGAATATTAGACCTACATCTCGAGTGGCCTATTTTGTGACTTATGAATATTTCAATTACTGGTAATGTTCCAAGCGTCTAAAACGATTGAAAGAAAATCAAAGAGTAAAGAAAGTATTTAAAAAGTCGACCTTTTTTACATAACGGCAAAAAAACTAAGCTTCTTATTTAATTACTGCTGCAGACCAGACGAAATTGATGCTATAAAAGAAAAAGATTGTGTACAAAATTTCTTCATTTGTCTCAATATTTTCCTACTACTTTCTTGAAGGATCGTCAAAATTATTTTTTTATGTCATTGGGCACAATGAATTCTTTTCCAAGCGGCGAAATTCTAAAGTGTTTAAATTTGACAAATGCTGCAGATGTTGATATAAACTGGGATTGGTGTACAATATAGCAGAGAAAACTTGAGGCAAAAGGTAAAAACCTTCGCTAGTTTTCTTCGAAAACCTCGTATCTGCAGCTTAAAACAAACTGCAGATACGAGGTTTTCGTAGAAAAGCGACGAAATGCTGTTTATCACCACTATTTACAAAGACTACTCGCGATATAATGGCTTGAAAACTATTGTGTAAAAAGAAGAAATCGCTTGTGACAAGCAATGACTTCATCTCCTACCATGTTTGTCATTGTTGTTGTTGTTGTTATCGTCGTCGTCGTCGTCGTCGTCGTCGTCGTCGTCGTCGTCGTTGTTGTTGTTGTTGTTGTTGTTGTTGTTGTTGTTGTTGTTGTTGTTGTTGTCTTTTTACAAAGAAAGGCCAAAACGTAGAATTTCATTCACTTTAACACTTACTCAAACGACAAAATTTCAATGTAGGCCTAATGAAATTAGAAAGCTGGTGAACTCGGCAAAATAGATAATAAAAAAAATCGTGAATAATGTAGCAAAGAATATATTTATTAAGGCAAACGGAGAAAATGCTGTTGATCAGCACTTTGTTCTTTTGTCACAATGTTTACACAATCTTACTCTACTAGCTACGTCGAATCGAGTAATGGGTTCAATTGTTGTCTGCAACATCATTGAATTTGGACCAGTATAAACTTTTGTCGTCTGGTTATGTGTTTACCACTCATTTTTGCAATATCGGACCTCTCCTACGCGTTCTAGTGCATTAACCCTTTCCCAAGCAAGACCTGGTTTTGACGTCAATAATATAAATGGCTTTGGAAAACATTGAGACAAAAGAAGAACTTGCTGATAACCAGCAGTTTCTCCTTTTGTCTCATTTTTTCTTTGCTATATTGTACACAAATTATATCTCAAACAAGGTCCGTTTGTCGTCTGCAGCAACTTTTGAAATGGAAATTTTGAAAACTAGCCGTTTGAAAAAGGGTTAACTGTCTAGCTTGGGTTGTTTGAACTCATTACCAAACAGGAAAATATAGACTTGTCTTAATACAAAGATGCTGCAGACGACAATTTCAAGAGAATAAAATTTTCCATAGTATGTTTTTTTTTTTTTTTTTTTTTCTGAGAAAAAAGCATTGAAGACGTGTCACTAACAAATTATTAATTTTCCGCTATGGTTTCTTTAAGCCATTATTGTTTGGTGCGTCAAAAATCGCCACGACGCATTCCAAAACAATGACTCTTTTTGTCTCCTCACGTAATCACTGGTGGTGAACTCGGACAAAGCGAGGAACATTTTTCATGAACACAAGGTACAGATACTTCATTGCACATCCGCATTTTTGTAAACAATACACGTGGCATTTTGTTTTACTTCTCTTTCCGTCTTTTTTTTAAAGGATGCACTCAAATGGAAGTTACTAAGGTACGTAGATATGATTTATAATACGCACGAAAATATCAGTTTTATCGATCATTATTTTCAAATGGTATAAACGGATTGCAAGTGCACAAAGCGCATATTGAGATCATGTGGGTTGATCTTAATCGCCCGAACGAAATGGTACGATATCACTGTTTATGTTAATCTATTTGCATTGCAAGTAAACAAAAAGACATATAAATGTACAAATAAAGGCTGTAAATGGCAGTTTTCGGTGTCATGTCATTGAAAATCATTGTGCGGTTTCTTCGTGACAACGTTACAGCATGTTTGCGATGTTATCTTTTCCAGCTACGGTGTTTTATGAGCACATGTTTGATAAATCAATCGATTGCACTGGACTTAACGGCACATTTAAACATTTATTCAGTAATATAGCACTGATTTGAGCATCTAACCATAGATTTCCGGCATCAAATTCGAGCACCAGGTACTTGTTTCAATATATATCAATATGTACTGCCTAACTCCCCTTTCAGATATATTACTGACAGGTGATGACAATTAGATGACATCATCATCATCATCATCATCATCATCATCATCATCATCATCATCATCATCATCATCATCATCATCATCATCATCATCATCATCATCATCGTCATCGTCATCGTCATCATCATCATCATCATCATCATCATCATCATCATCATCATCATCATCATCATTTTTATCGTTACCTTAGAGTTTCACCGGTAAGATTTCGTTATGCCTTCTTAAATTTGGTAGGGCCTACAGGTGGAGAATAAGCTATTAAATGAGAACAAGATGGATCTTGATCAGACAGTGCACATGCAAAGTCTGATCTGGATCCATGTTGGTCGCAAAAGCCTAAATGAACGTTTCCAGATCTATACTGTAATGTTTGTCATTACCATTATCACCATTTATTCTAAGGAGGATCCACTGTTTCACACATCCCAGGCCCGTACGAACAGGGGGACTCTGGAGCCAACCCCTCCCCCCTCATAGTTGGCAAAAATGCCGAATTTTCATCATTTCACATTTAAAACTTATGGCAAATCTAATTTAGTGCCCCCCCCCCCCCGAATATTAGACACTGGCCCAGACAGGGCCCATATGGAATTGCTTTCTACGGGCATGTATTCTAAAGTATACTAACGGGAAAAGTTAACAGTACGCATTTCCTTTTTAATTAACACATTGACTGCATACGGTACATGAATAAAATTTTACAAATGCACATTTAATCTTTTACTTTCAATAGTTGTCAATTTATTACTATACTTGTTATTACCGTAACAATTCCTGAATGTGGATAAGGATAAGATTCGCGTTTACAAGACATTTTCGAGTGTGAACATGCTATGCAATTGTCCTTAGAAAACAATAGATGCTGTCTAACCCACTGAAGGTAATGTTGTCAATAACATTGAAGCAAGACTATGGGTATCGCAAGACGTCTGAAACGGACGGTCTAATCCGTTAATCAGCCTCTTCTGCTGATACAGGGTGTACAACGTTCGAACTGCATTATGGGTAATTTCGGCTCCGCCGTGGAAAATTTTGTTGAAAATTTCCTCGACTCAGGTAAGTGTTTATCAAATATTTCCGCCAATTCACGACCGATTTTGAAAAACTAACGTGGAGTGCCCCCGCCTTAACGAGAGCAATCATCGGATGTTAATTTCACGTCCCTGCACAAAGTAATGAAAAAGTTATTGAAGAACGAAATTTGGGAAATGCGTTTTCTGATGGCACCGCCGTGGAGAAATTTACAATGTTTTTTTTTAAGAAAATGAGCTAAAATGCCATTGTCCGAGTACGAAAGCATGCTGTGTGTTATCAGAACGAGCCTAACTGCTGTCCGCCTGACCATAACCCTCAGAAATCTGATTGAAACTGTGAAATTTAAGCAGTTTGCGAAATTGCTCCGCCGTGGAGAGTGCAATAAAAAGCTCCTCCGTGGAGTAAAAACATGTTAAAAGACATGCATTGTGCTTTGCCACCGATAGGAAACGGATCGAACCATACAAATGCATCCTTGTACATCACCTATGTATTATCTTACTTAGATCGTGTCTATGTACGTAGTAAGACCGTAAAATGTACATTTGACATGACACAGTTAACGTCCTAGGTATTAATGCTATACTCGGAGAGTACTCCTAAACGCTTTTAAAATAACTTATATTTTAGAATAACTTTATGTGCCCGCAACCACAAGATTTTACGTATTTGGTATTTTCCGTTGATTTTCATGGGTCCATCTTGGACATTTAAATAAGAATGCAAGTTATAGTTGAAAATCTTAAAAAATCTTATGAAAGTAAATTATCTTTGAAAGTGGGTGTCTCAAATCTGCCCATGCATGAATTTTCTTTAATTCTGCATGGTGATAATGGAACAAGCTATGAAAATGCAATTAGTATCTTAGATAATCAAAACTTGATTCCAAAAAGGCACCTTGACTTATTCCCACTACATGACACGAAACATGTCCCCATTTTCATGTGTTCCAAAACCTTAGTTTTATGTATTTTCAAGATCTGTCAATTGAATTTGCTCCGAGAGACATAAGGCATAACATTCATATCAGAAAAAGGTGTTTGAGGTAATTATTGTGAATATTTTTTTATTGAATTATTTATCATTAAAATGACATTGTGTATATTTTTCAGTAAAATTTGCGAAAAGAGTAAACTTAAATTCCAAAGTTAAGTATGTTGGAGACTTTGTCAAGATACCATATTATCACAAAAACATACTACATGTATCCTCTTTAGTCCGTGGGCTGGCTACACCCTAGGTCCCCCCCTACCGGGATTTTATGACACCTATATTATTGTAAAGCTTGATGAATTCCCTTTCAAATGCAACTTGTTGTTTGATATATAAGTGCTGGATAAGCATATGCGGAACGATTGATTATCTCCCCTTGAATTACAAAAAATACTTGTTTATAACTCACTATATACACATTTATGGGATCCAAAATAACCTAAATTTAAGTGCAAATGACTAAAATGCTTATAGATTTTATCAATTCACATCGTTAAATAGTAAAAGATAATTTCACATCAAAATTAATACGAATTATGCCCCTTGAATATGTAAAACAAGAGAAAAATAGTATAGATATTGCCTTTGTTCATATTTACATTGAATTTGGAAATCATTTCCAAGGCGAATAATTGCTAGAATTTGTATTAAAGTATTTATTAGATGCCTTGTAACAAAAATTAAAGTGTTGACTATCGACATTCTAGGATATACTCGACATTTCAAATGATTTTCAATATGGTCGCCGCAAAATGACCACTGGACTAAATATCAAAATATCACTGCCCTATAATTTGCTATCATGTTCTGTATGTAAATGAGATCATTTCCTAGGAAAATTGAGTAAATTAAATCTAAAAGAGTGTTGCCATGCTTACAATAGGCTTTTTTGTCATTTTTTTTTAATTTTCAAAATGGCCGCCCAAATCTCAAATAAGCATATAATTATGATGTAAATGTTTTTCATTTCTGCAAATCTTCTGCACTTAATATAGTATTTTCAAAATTTTAATGTATTTCAATTTCTTATTAAAACTGCATGATTCAACAAGTAAATAAATGACATAACCTTGAAAATATATATTTCCAGAACGACCCTAATTACCGAATAAATGGTAATAAATCCCCATTCCCATAAATTAAGTACTGAAGAAAATCCAAATTGATTATTTTCTATGAGAGATAAGCATTTTCCCTCTTTGACAGAAACCATGTACCTGATTCTTTGATAATGAGTCCACATTGGAGTACGTCATTGGCATCTTTTTGCATGAAGGTTTTAAGTCTTACATGGACAAGGGACGCTTTGGATAATGGGTGTTATAGAGGGTATAAAGACATTAAGGCTTAGTTTGGTCATTAAACGTTTAAACTCTTTTTTGTGGGGTGGATATGTTGAATACAAAACACCAATATCAACAATTTTGCCACGCTAAAAATGGCTTCTTCACTATTAATTTACATGACATATACAATAATATGTATTTTATGTAATCTGCCTAAATGCTCTAATACGAGCATGGGTCAATGAATAACTGACCTAACCTTTTTATGTTTAGATCGACATCTTTTCTCTTGAAATACTTTCCATCCGGGTATATGTGCTTTGATCAAAAGATATGACCATAGTAGTTGAAAAAGGAGTTAAACTCAAATTATTCAATGTTAAAGGTGGTAAAGCGACATTAGTACATATAAGTAAAGAAGTTCGAGAACTTTCCAAAGTACCACACCTAAACTGCATCAATAACCTTTTTCATGAGACTTAAAATTGCAACCATTCATATCCCTTTCAGGAAAGATGTCGATAGCAGCAAGTTCATGTGAATAGGAAGGGTGTGATCTAAATTGATACCCATTTTTCTCGACAGCATCCACTGTACTTTGGCAAATGTGTACTAATGTAATTTCCTGTTGCAAGCAGCGGTCACATTTTGAGCGTTTGCCATGATTCGTTAATTGTACATTTCTTGGGTAATTTGTCCAACAAAATATTTTATTGCAACCTCCAATTGCCTCAAAACATTTAATACTGAACCTTGTCTGTAAATTATTGAATATTTTTTTTTGGCCTTTGGGATTCCATACCAACGTACCTAGAACTCTGGACATTTTCTCGTTCATAAAAATGCAACAAGTACTGGTAATCTCTTTGTCATTTGCTTATCGTTAAGGAATTTTAGACCAAACAGTCTGTAAGTTTGTGCATCCTTTTGCGATCAAGCATTTTAGCAATATCTTGAAAAAGATAATGCATGGACACTTTCTTACTTTAATTCGCTCATCAAGTATACCAGATCTGTGAATTTATGACACATACCATCGACAGTGGTTGCAACTTTGCCTTTGGACCGAGCATCATCTTCTTAAGTTTCTATATCGCGTTATAAACCCCGCTTCCCCCACCCCCGCTCCCCCACACGATATTTTACTTGAGAATAAGGTGGTACAGAAGACCAGTTAACTCACCATGCATGTTTTACCTTCATTCCCTTTTCAATACAAGTGTCGAACCATAGCAGGCTCTCCCTCTTTTGCGAAAAGGCTTTCTAATAACCATATATTTAGATAATTTTGTGCACGTGTAATGACATATATAAATCACGGATTCTTTGGTTGATTGGAAATTGCTTATACGTGTTATTCATAGCTAGCCCTTGTGTTTTATGGATTTTACCTCATCCTGAGGTTAGCTTGTTGTCTTCCACAAAAGTTAGAATTCCAAAAACTAATTGGTGGTGGAGATGTTTGAAATGAACTAAGAAATGCACGAGCATATACAAAAACTGATAACAAAACAAAGGATTTCAAATCTTCGGCCAGCGAAATATTACAACACGACAAGTGGGTATATGATGTGTTTCCCTCTCATCATAATCAACAGAAATTGCAATTGTGTTTTCTATTTAAACGAAATCTTTCAAAACAACATTTTGTTACACGAATACGAGGATTCCTCACAAGTCAAGTGTCTTCGAAGTACTGGTATCCAATAAGGTACATATGTACAATTTATAACTCTTTATATTATTACATATAAGTATTCTGAATTATAAAGGTGTAAAACGATGTCACTCGAATGCAATTTGATAAAGAAATGAATAATTCAGTTGCTATTATAGGCAACTTTTTAATCATCAATTAATGCACATGACAATGCAAATATGAAATTGTCCAGTTTCAACTATCGCTTATTAGAATATATTTGGTAAACTGTGTACCTGTAACGTAGCATTCCAATTAATAGAATTGGTTGGGAAGATTTCTCTTCTGCACAGCATGTCTCCAATAGTATTGTTAAGTTTAAACTTGGAGCAAAATTATGTGAAAAAGCATGCATTACAAGGCAAAAATGTTATATATCAAAGGTGACCATACATGTACTCCAATGGGAATTCATTATTAACAAGAGTGCCATGGCACAATATACACCGCCCCAGAGACTAAGTTTTAAGGGGGCATAACTCAGGCAAAAATCAATGAACCATAAAATCCTTCCTTCATGCACATCTACCAATTGAGGTGATAACATTGACCAAGTTTCAAGAAGATCCAGCCAGAAACTTAGGAGGAGTTGCGTTGACAAGAAAAGTGGACAGACGGATGGACGGACGGACAGACGGAGAAGATGACGCCAATATACGTCGGCCTCCAGCGGCGTATAAAAACGCTTTACATTTTTTTAGTACTTAACTTTAACAAAATAAAGTGTGTAAAAGAAAACTGTATTTCACATAGAAAAAAATCAAAGAGAGTGGGTTAAAGTTTTCAGCATTTCGTTTGCGCTAAATGGAATTTTTTGCCATATATACGGTAATTTTTCAGAGCATTATTGTTAAGACTCTCCTTTTTAATTAGTTAATAATGAAATTTTAGTTGTCAAACACAACAAGTACACAATTTAAGACTTTAAAAATGTACACATCTTTAAAAAGATGCAAAAATAAATGTCATTAACATAATTAGAGAATATTTGAGATTTTATTTGCCATTTAGAGAAAAAATATGCAAATAATTGTGAATGCGAATAAGCCCGTATTCGCTTGTTCTAATGTAGCTGATGAATGGTTTATGAACTTATTATTGATCTATTAGTGTTCTTATCCATTTGAAACATTACGCATTATAAAAACGAAATGCCTCAGCATATTTATTCCCTAGAAAAGCCTTGTTTTAGCTAATTAAACACATATTTCTACATTCTCATTAATATTCATGAATATTATGCAAATTAGCTAAATAAAAATGTTTTCAAGAGAAATGTCTATTTGAAATTTTAAAACTAGTCTTATGATTTATTACCAAAATAAGAATACATCTTAAATAAGTATTTTAAAATATTTTATTGCAATTAATTGATCCAAGTTCTGAAACGTAGGAAAATGATCAGTTGCCATGGTAACAGGCCTGCCATTTGCTTATCCAGCATTTTTAAATCAAACAAGAACCTGAATTCATTAATACGTTTCCTGCGCTTGAAGAAAATATAGCTCTTAAAAAATCCCACATGGTGGGGAGGGTTTCGATTCACTAGTAAACTAGTAAAGTCGTCTTTTTGCAAATTAACACATATTTTCCACAATCTCATTAATATTCATGAATATGCAAATTAGCAAATTTTCTGAAAAATATCTTGGTTGTGAGAGAAATGTAATGACAACATTTTAAAACTAGCATCAATGTTTTCTGACCATAATAAGTAATTTTATTGCAATTAATTGATCCAAGCGCTGGAGCGAATGAAATGGGCGGTTACCATGGTAACAAGCCAATTACTTGCTTATCCAGCATTTCTAAATCAAATAACAACGTGAATGTATTAAAATACATCATAAGCTTCAAGAAAATATAGATCTTCAAAAATCCTACCAGATAGGGAAGTTCAAATTCACTAGTAAAGTCTTGTTTTTAGCAAATTAAACACATTTTTCTACATTCTCATTAATATTCATGAATATGCAAATTAGCAAATTTTCTAAAAAATATCTATATTGTGAGAGAAATATCTTGGTAATAATTTAAAACTATTTTGAAAGATTTATGACAAAAATTAGTAATTTTATTGCAATTAATTGATCCAAGCGCCGGAATGTAGAAAAATGGATGGTTGCCATGGTAACGAGCCCGCCATTTGCTTATCCAGCACTTTTAAATTGAACAACAACCTGAATCCATTACTATATATCATAAGCTTCAAGAAAATATAGGTCTTCAAAAATCCCACTAGGGGGGGAGGGTTTTGGTTATGGGCCCATGGACTACTTACTTTGAGCTAAATTACATAGAAATCCAAAACCGGTAACAATGTATTTTAATACATATTATTGATGAATGTAATATTTTGGTCCAAAACTTGTTTCCAGTACAAATTTGACTGTGCTCCTTAAAACATTTTTATTCAGTAAAATCAACAGTAGCATACAGTACAAACCCAAAGCAATATTCACGCCCCAAAACTCATTGAAGAAAAATATAGATTAAATAAAATATTACTTTTATTTACAAAATTACATATATGGAAGGCAAAATAGGTATACATGTACACAATGCCAGTTTCTTTACTATTTGGTAACATTGTGTATGCACCGTCATTAGTGACATTATGACATGTAATAAAGGTCAAGCCAAATGTTATGAAATAGAAAAGACGTCTAGAACCCGTACGGTAAAGCACCCAAAGTTCCCCTTCCAAGTTTTAACCAATGTGATGTTTTTGCTCCAAGAGACAGTAATAAATTTACATGATGTGGAAGGCCTCCAATGATTCAATAAAAGATTGTTACAGCTTTATATTCTTTTCGATTACACAGTTGAAAATGTACTCGTTTATTTGAAAACGTTTCCCTATTTGGATAAAACAGGGTGCAATTACTTCTGCAAATTATTTTTCTAACCATAGCTTAACTAGTATTGATACACATTTTATACATTTTTCCAAGATGTCATATGGTTAACATGTGGTTTAGCCATCAATATCCCTTAATACACTACTCAAAACTTATAAGTACTCCGACTATATTATAGAGCATATTTCCGGACTGGCATAACGTATCTTAACCAAATTTGAAACATATTCGCTTTAACCATATGACCACCATATATTGAATTTTCATCAACTTCACGACAAGATGAATTGAACAAGAAGCAGCTAACTGAGACCACTGTTTGTAGCAAAAATCACTTTAACTTGTGTGTTCCTTGTTCGCTCAAACAATAGCATGACATTAGGAACGCATAGACATTTTGTAATTCCTGACAGATGCTGTAGGGATATCATTTTTGATATTTCAGAAGTCGATGTAAGGTTCTCTACGCTTGCTAAGCATGTTGCAGATCATTATCATACTGGACAGTAAATCGCTAGTCTGTAAAACACTTTTTTTCACAATTAGCAAATTTAATACACCCTTGCAAACTGAACATTAACATGGTAATTGTGAGGTCATGGTTTTTGTGTCTTGTACATAGACATGGTGAATTGAGCCATTATCGGATAGTTCGGACACTGAATGGTCTCCCTTGAAGGTATAATGTATCCCTTTCTGTGACAGCCACTGGACGCTCCAGTTCACGTAGACGAGACAGAACAATGTTATGGTCCTAATTCCGGCTTGATTTCTTATCACGTGGTTGTCTTGGTAGGTTGGCAGCACTTCCGGTTTGTCTGTACTCGGTCTGTACTCGGCCACAAGTTGGTTGATAGCATTTGCATGTGCATTTATGATACGGGTTGCATTTCTTTTCAAAAATGGTACGAAAGTAACAAGAATGTTGATGTAACGAACGATATTTTGTATTTAGTTTATATCAGGGTTTACAACGTTCGAACTGCATTATGGGTAATTTCGGCTCCGCTGTGGAGGAATGTAGTGAAAATTCTTTCGACTCAGGTAAGTGTTTATCAAATATTTCCGCCAATTCACGACCGATTTTGAAAAACTAACGTGGAGTGCCCCTGCCTTAGCGAAAGCAATCATCGGATATTAATTTCTCATCCCTGCACACAGTATTAAAAAAGTTATTGAAGAACGAAAATTGGAAAAGGCGTTTTCTGATGGCACCGCTGTGGAGTAATGTACAATGTTTTTGAAGAAAAGGGGCTAAAATACCAATGTCCGAGTACGAATGCATGCTGTGTGTTATCAGAACGAGCCTAACTGCGGTCCGCCTGACCATAACCCTCAGAAATCTGATTGAAACCGTGAAATTTAAGCGATTTGCAAGATTGCTCCGCTGTGGAGGGTGCCAAAAAAGGTTCCGCTGTGGAGGCAAAACACGTTAAAAGATATGCATTGTTATTTGCCACCAATAGGAAACGGATCGAACCATACAAATGCATCTCTGTATATCACCTTTGTATTATCTTACTTAGATCATGCCTATGTACGTAGTAAGACCTAAAATGTAAATTTGGCATGACACAGTTAACGCCCTATTGTTTTAATGCCTTACTCGGAGAGAACTCCTAAACGTTTTTAAAATAACTCATAATCTAGAATAACTTTATATGCCCGCTATAACAAGATTTTAATATGCATTCGGTATTTTCCGTTGATTGTTGTGCGTCTCTGTAAAATTTAATGTACAATTTAAGTGGTTCTCCTTTAAAATGAATTGGTTTTTAACACTTTCCCGAACGACCCAATTTTATTCTGTCTCAATTTAAAAAGAGTTGCAGACAAAAAAACATGATATCATAAGAATGAAATGTGTATATTACAACATAGAAAATATTTTGGGAAAATGATAATCAGCAATTTATTCTTTTCCCTCAATGTTATCGCAATATATTCCTACTAGGAACACCAAGCTTACTGTAACTTACTGTACCGAGGCCGAAAGAAAGCCCGAGGCTTGTGGTGGCCCATCTCTTTGTCTTCTTTCTCCGTTAATAAAACAGGTTGGACTGAACTTTTGGGGATGGTTGCGCCAATGTTTGTTTAAATTACTCTTGAAGGCATTTATACTTTTGGAATTGACCACTTCGTCCGTTAATGAGTTCCACGTGTCAACTACTCTGCATGTAAAACTTTGGTTTCTTATCTCTGTTCGTGAATACTGTTTGTATAGATTTTTTTGAGTTTCCTCTAGTTCTTGTTGACAGATTGCGTTTTAGGAATTTTTCCGATGATGTTTTATCATAATTATTTAGGATTTTGTACACTTGTATCATGTCAGTTATAAGTCGTCTATACTCAAGGGTAGGTAGCCCCAGATGTCTTAGTCGTTCACTGTATGTTAGGTGTTGAATGTTTTTCAGTAACCTTGTCGCTCTTCTCTGGACATTTTCGATAGATTTTGGTGCTTTTTTAGATGTGGAAACCAAGCTACTGGTGTTTGTTCCAAGTGGGGTCTTACAATAGCTTTATAGAGGTTTATGTTTTTTTTGTCTGGGTATGTGAATGTTCTGTGGATGATTCCAAGATTTCTGTTCGCAAGTTTGATTTTGGCATTTATGTGACTTTCAAATTTGACCTCTGAGTCGATGATCACGCCTAGATCTTTTTCTTCTTTGAGTGTGACAATTTCCGATATATTATTTGCTTTGTCTTTCATTTCGTAGCTACCGAACTCCTTTTTTACCAATGTGTAGGTGCTTACATTTATTTGAATTGAACTCTAGGTCCCAATCGTCTGATCATTTACAAAAGTTAATGATAGTTGTTTGAAGTCTCTGGTGGCCGTCTTCTGTTTTTATGGAGTTAAACGTTTTTGTGTCGTCTGAAAACAGTTATACTATGGTTTCCGCCATGTCTGGTAGGTCGTTTATGTATATTAGAAATACTGTTGGGCACAAGACACTTCCTTGAGGAACACCACTCAATACATCTACCGGTAGTGACTTTTTACCGTTGACCACTACTCTTTGACTTCTGTTACTGAGAAAGTTTTTGAACCAGTCTAAAACTTTTCCTTGTATTCCAATTTGGTACAATTTGTGGATGAGCTTCTCATGGTTGATGGTATCAAACGCTTTCTTGAAGTCGAAAAAGATAATGTCAGCTTCCTGTCCTCTGTCTATGGCAGTTGTCCAATTTTCAATTGATTCTAGTAGTTGAAGAGTTCAAGATTTTCCATTCATGCAGATGATTATAGGTCTGTAATTTTCTGCAAGTTTTTTGTCTCCTCCTTTGAAGATAGGCAAAACCATGGATTGTTCAGGAAATGGTTAAGGCAGCTCACAAAGATTTTATATTATTTTACAATCTCGTTGATCGAGACATTTTCAGGTATATCGCATCCGTAAGTCAGTCATATTGACGAACTTGGGCAGCTAGGGCGGATCAAGGATTTTTTTCCAGGAGGGGGGGGGGCGTCCAATCCCAAATGGAAACTTAGTTAACATGTGTTATATTGCTAAGTTTATAAGTGAATGATAGCCGTTATTACAAACTTTACAATAGATGTACCAGCTCTAACCATTAAAAACATTTATTTTTTTCTGTGAAAACACATTTATAATGTAGGATGAGCTACCCGGGTGAACGGAGTCAAATGGAAATTTCAAAGAAAATTTTCTTTCATACGTTTTTTTTTTTCAGATTTTCAATTTTAACTTGCATTCTTATCTAAATCTCCAAGGTTGACTTTTGAGAAGTTGATATAAAAGTAAAATAAAAGAAAAAAGATACTATATATCATTAAAGTTAGAGCATTGTTCGTGCGGTCAATGTCGTGCAACTGTATGTGTAACAACTTGCCCCGTGTAACAAATAGACCCTGCCTCCCCTACTAACATATTCATACATGTGAAAACATGGAAATCGGTATAGGATTCTTAGAGTTGTTGCACTAGAAGTATGGATTGCATTTTTGAGACACCATGTATAATTTTACGGTCTTACTACGTACATAGACATGATCTAAGTAAGATAATACAAAGGTGATATACAAAGATGCATCTGTATGGTTCGATCCGTTTCTTATTGGTGGCAAAGAACAATGCATGTCTTTTAACATGTTTGACTCCACAGCGGAGCCTTTTTTGGCACCCTCCACAGCGGAGCAATCTTGCAAATCGCTTAAATTTCACGGTTTCAATCAGATTTCTGAGGGTTATGGTCAGGCGGACCGCAGTTAGGCTCGTTCTGATAACACACAGCATGCTTTCGTACTCGGACATTGGTATTTTAGCCCCTTTTCATCAAAAACATTGTACATTACTCCACAGCGGTGCCATCAGAAAACGCCTTTTCCAATTTTCGTTCTTCAATAACTTTTTTAATACTGTGTGCAGGGACGTGAAATTAATATCCGATGATTGCTTTCGTTAAGGCGGGGGCACTCCACGTTAGTTTTTCAAAATCGGTCGTGAATTGGCGGAAATATTTGATAAACACTTACCTGAGTCGAGAGAATTTTCACTACATTCCTCCACAGCGGAGCCGAAATTACCCATAATGCAGTTCGAACGTTGTACACCCTGTTATATAGAACGACTGGAAATATGGGTCTGAGAATATTACCTTCGCTTGAATGGCACCACCTTGTAAAACACCAATTGTAATGGGTTGTTGTTGTAGAGATTTCCAACGCATTTTATGTTTTTATGTTTGGCACGTTGACCCATAAAGAAATAAATTGTAAATTAAGCACGTGGAATTCGTGTATGAAACGCGGGAGGAATATGTCAATTTTCTATAGTTGACCGGAAGTTATCATTTTGCGCAATAATTTTGCAAAATGAAAAAGATATCGGTCACGTAATTAAGTTAGGGAATAATAAAAAATATCGACTTTTGATATTCCTTTACTGGAGAACATTTTGCGCATAATAGAAAACGGAAGACTTGTAAGTTTGTTTAAGTATAGTTACATGGGAGCTGGATTATCTGTTTCTGAAGCATTACAGCAATATATTCACTTTTATATGATAATCAAATCTCATCAAAGAAATCGGTGCTTTTTCTGATTTGCTTTTTCATGTTTCAAAAGATCTATAAAAAAAAACTCGTGTTGTTAGCTTTCATGAATCATGGCTGACTAGAATAATTTGAAAGGATTTTTATATAATTCGTTTTTGTAAAATAGGTACACCTGGGACAAGACCTAATGTTACCCTGGACGAAAATATTGTAACCAACTTTGAAGTCGTTGATCGAGACATTTTCAGGTACATGTAGATGGCTTCCGGAAGTCAGTCATATTTGACGAACTTGGACAGCAAGGGCTGATCCAGGATGACCACAAAAAAGATGGATTTACCATTTCAAAGTCAGCAAATCATTATAGGGCTAAACGTTTCGGTTCTGGTCATCATGGGCAGTTCGTCCTACCTGTTAAGGTCGGTGTCTTTACCATTTACCACTACGACCCTATTCCACAAGGCGTTTCATATATCTTGGGCCTTTTTATTACTTCCAGAGGAGAAAACTTGGTTAACTGTGTTTGAAGCACAAAAATCGCTAGACATCATTGTAGCAAAAGAAGAATATGCTTTGTATTACGAGACCAAACAAATTCACAATAGGCCTACCGTATCATAACAGTGTAACAACTTGCCCAAACCATATGTAACAACTTGCCCCATTCGCATTTTTGAGCTTTCGGATAATCTCATGGGTAAGCAGAGTGGCATTTGTAGAAAAGATCGATTTCAAAGAAACATAGATTTATTTTTTCTGTGAAAACACATTTATAATGTAAGATGAGCTACCCGGGTGAACGGAGTCAAATAGAAATTTCAAAGAAAATTTACTTTCATACGATTTTTTTTCAGATTTTCAATTATAATTTGCATTTTTATCTAAATCTCCGAGATTGAATTTTGAGAAGTTTATATTAAACAGAAATAAAAGAAAAAAGATACCATATCATGAAAGTTAGAGCATTGTGCGTGAGGTCATTGTCGTGCAGCTGTATTTGTAACAACTTGCCCCGTGTAACAGATAGACCCGGTCTCCCGTACTTACATACCGGTATTCATACATGAAAACATGGAAATCGGTATCTAGGATTCATAGAGTTGTTGCACTAGAAGGATTGATTGCATTTTTGAGACACCGTGTATAATTTTACGGTCTTACTACGTACATAGGCATGATCTAAGCAAGATAATACATAGGTGATATACAAAGATGCATTTGTATGGTTCGATCCGTTTTCCTATCGGTGGCAAAGTACAATGCATGTCTTTTAACATGTTTTACTCCACGGAGGAGCTTTTTGTTGCACTCTCCACGGCGGAGTAATTTTGCAAACTGCTTAAATTTCACGGTTTCAATCAGATTTCTGAGGGTTATGGTCAGGTGGACCGCGGTTAGGCTCGTTCTGATAACACACAGCATGCTTTCGTACTCGGACAATGGTATTTTAGCTCCATTCCTTCAAAAGCATTGTAAATTTCTCCACGGCGGTGCCATTAGAAAACGCATTTTCCAAATTCCGTTCTTCAATAACTTTTTTATTACTATGTGCAGGGACGTGAAATTAACATCCGATGATTGCTTTCGTTAAGGCGGGGGCACTCCACGTTAGTTTTTCAAAATCGGTCGTGAAATGGCGGAAATATTTGATAAACACTTACCTGAGTCAGGGAAATTTTCAACAAAAATCTCCACGGCGGAGCCGAAATTACCCATAATGCAGTTCGAACGTTGTACACCCTGTGATAGAACTCAACCCAGGAAGCAATCTATCGGTAACGTTTGCCTTTTTCTGTCGATTTCACAGGTAGTCGTCCCGATAATGGTTGTCTTGTCGGAATGACGTCACGTGTAGACGTTGGATGTGTTGGAATCGTCTTAAAATTGTAGCATGGCAAGAAAATCGAAAACAGTCTAATTAATAGGGTAATTCGACTGTTTTCGATTTACTTGCCATGCTTCAATATCTTGTATTTATTTCAGTACATTTATGAATAATCCTAAAATTGGCGACCATTTGCATTAGACAAGTGGCTACTTTCTTATGACGGGGAGTATATTTGTGTTACTATGATTAAATCCATTTGTTTCAATATTTTAGATTTCTTAAAGATAAAATGTTAAAAAAGACGTTTCACTACATTTCTCCTGAAACAAAAGTTTACGTTCATGATCTGTTTTCATGACTTTATAACATCGCCGCCAAACAATACGACTTCGTTCCCACGTTTTGTGAAATTGGCGCTGAAGAACGTATAGCTTATTATCATACAACTTCTACTTTTTCAATTTTCAGTTTAACCACTTAACAATACAATGTCCAATAGGATATACAAACTAAAATCAAAATTAAAATTAGCATGTTTTTGTGTATATTATTAAACGCATGGGGCATATTTCCATGGTGATTTCTTTAATTTAGGACGGTGGAACTTTCCTATTTCTATATATTTAATTCTTATACCTATGTATATATATCTTTTAAGTTCTGCTTCGAAAGGCCACACTAATACTTAATGTACAATGACTTTGTAAATATGACAGTCAAAAAAAACTTTCAGACAGTTTTCAAGAGAATTTCCGTCGCTATGCATTCCGACTTTTGTATTTTTCCCAATATTATTGTTGACAGATTACGTCAAAATCATTGTTTGGGAAAGGATTAAAATGTTTCACTCATGGGAAAGGATAATGATACTTTTCCTTTTAAGGCACCTATCAATAAGAAGAACACATGAATAAGAGATATCGGTTATGGCAATCAGTTGTGTGCTAAAATAGACTTGGTTACTGTTCTGTTTTTTATAAACCGTTGGTATTGGTATAAAATGCCGTAACTACAGCTTCAAACAAGCTCTAGTTGCGACGTTTTACATTTATATTTACGGAATGCCATCGTTGTCCGAAATTAATCGCTGCTTTCTCGATAAAATTGATCCATATTCAAAGACGAAGCAATGAAATACATTATGTACATGTATTTCCGAAACAGTTCCCCCCATTTAGAAAGGTTTGGAAAAACATTGAATCAAAAGAAGAATAGATCTATACTGAAAATAATTTGGCTCCTTTTCCTTAATATTTTTTTCATATTTTCTTATTTAGTACACACATTTTAACTTCTCAACATATAAAATTGATGTATTTTGACATCAAGAGCAGTCAGCTAGAGAAATTGGCGGACGGGTAGAAAAACGGACGGACGGGCAAACGAAGCACTATCTATATGGTGGTCATTACTGAAAGCCTTCTAATTGGGGGCTGCAATACCAGATAGGCCTATTGTTTTGGAAATGATTATTGTATACCATTAATTCGTCTTTGAAAAAGAATAAATTTTATCTACTATATATAGACCTAGTGACGTTTTTTCGGACAAACACTAGTGCTTCGTCGGTGTAAATCTTAAACGTCACAAACTCTACTTTATTGAAGCTGTAGTTACGGGATTTTATAACAATACCTACGATTTATCCATATTTAACCGAAAACCCATTCTATTGTTAGGACAAAAGTCATTGCAATTCGAACAGCCATTGAAAATGTTCACGGTATCATAAATAAACCGTACAAGTCCCCTTCAAAAAACGTTAACTTCGATTTTCACATCGGAAAAAAAACTTCTACTCCAAGAATTGTAATACCAACTTCAGAATCAGTCAGAGAAATGAAATAACAAAATTTACAATAGCCTCTAAGTGTCTCTCCGATTCGTCCATATTGTTTTGGGCGGATAAACACGTGCAAATCGTTGTGTACATGCTCAAACTAGTAAAACTGGTTTTTAAACGCGCATTTAAACATGAAGTATCTGTACCTTGTGTTCATGAAAAA
Source organism: Fragum sueziense (assembly GCA_963680895.1). NCBI lineage: Eukaryota > Metazoa > Mollusca > Bivalvia > Cardiida > Cardiidae > Fragum > Fragum sueziense. Next base: position 38,934,819 of record OY804609.1, on the reverse strand, counting down.
TGTTCCTCGCTTTGTCCGAGTTCACCACCAGTGGTAATAATTGCTTTGGAAAACCGTGGGAAATGAAGAAATTCCAAAAAAGTTTCCTAACCAAACAGGCTAAGTAATAATGAATTTCACTCACTCGAAATGACCGTCTGAACTACATCTTTGAATTTGAACCAGTATAACCCTTTTGTCGTCTGGCAATGTGTTAAGGTATACCACCCCTAATGAAATTCACGTGACGTCGGAATTATTCGTGCGACGTCGTTTAACATTCGTTAAGTATCCGAACGTATTCGGGCGACGTCGAAAACATTCGGCGGTGGAAAGTTCCACCGCCGAATGTTTTCGACGTCGCCCGAATAATTCCGACGTCGCGTCAATCTCATTTGGGGTGAGCTACCTTAATTAAGCACCTTCGTTCGTTCAGACTTCTCCTGCGTCGTTCCAATGATTTACATGTCTAGCTTGGGTTCTTTGAACCCTCTCTCAAACAGCAAAAAAGTAGACTTGTCCCAATTCAAAGATGTTATATCCGACAATTTCAAGTGAATTGTACATAGTATGTTATTTCTGTCAGGTGAGGGGTGTCGAAAATGATGTAAATAAAGGTAAAATTTGTGAATAATACAGCTCAGAAAATATTGAGGCAAAAGGAGAAACTGCTGGTTATCAGCAGTTTCTTCTTTTGTCTCAATTTGTTCCCAAGCCATATTTATAAGGGACGTCAAAACCAGGTCTTGTTTAGGAAAGGGTTAAACCCATTCTCAAACGCCAAACGTCAAAAGATGAGACTGTTCTCATTTCAAGCCACAACTTAATGTGTATAGAGATGGGATTTGTTTATGTTATGATATAGAAATTATTGAGGCAAAAATAGAAAATGGTGGCCGTCTCAATGTTTTTCTCAATCATATACTGACGTCATAATAATGTCTGGGGGGTTAAATTATAGCTCAGAGTGTTTTGCATTTAGGTTTTCCACCCATCATTAGTTATCAAGCACTCCGTACAACTTCGGCGACATCCGTGGTTACGAAGATTCACGAAGTTATCCGGATTTTTTTAAAGCCTAATACCCTCTCCAATTTCCAAAATCCAAAGTTGCCAAGTAAGAGGCAGGTATTGTTTGATATCTGATGACTGGTTGAATACTTTAGAATAGATCCAGGATCTGGAAAAAACGTCCTTTAAGGCTTTTGAGCCCAACATGGTTCAAGATCAGCCTGCGTATACACGCAGTCTGATCATAAACCATATTGGCCTCCAGTAACTTCTTTATGCACAGTAAGACAGCAGTTTGTGTCCTGGTAAGACTGCACTTAGGCATAGGCTGGTCGTGAAACTCAATTTTTAAAAATACTTTAAAGGACGTTTTTTCCAGATCCCGGCTGAATTATAGAAATTGAACATATTTAGGCTACGGCTTTTGAATAACACAGCCCTGGGAACAGTTAAAAATAATCATTTTATTATAACGACATAATTATTTCAATACAATTTCAAGCTATGATAACATTCAAAGGTCATAATTAAAATGTATGTCTTTTTTACAGGGCGAATATCGCAAAAATATTGATGGAAACGATAGTTAGTATCTTTAAAGTGACATTTCACAATCATTTTTATATAAATTTTACTTTTATTCTGTCTGAAAGAGCATCTTTTCTTATGGAAATTCTGAAAATTTCAAGTCAAAATATTGAACCGTTTACGAGAAATATATATTTTTGCGCTAAAATTAGACAAATTGTTGTGGACAACAGTTCAGATTTATATAGAATTTGTCATTTCTGTCTCAACTTTAAAGGCGCATTTTTCGCTTATAAATAACAACTTCAAAAAACTGATAGCATTTCTACGCATTAGAATAAACAATCTTTGAATCAAGACATACTTTTAAAAAATGAAATGAATGTGAAATGTCACTTTAAAGTAAGTCTTAAATTACGGTGTATGTTATATTACAGAATTTCGGCTAGAAAAGACCAGTCACTAGAAAAGGAACCATGTCGAAAATCTATAAAACACTTTCCCAAACAAAATCTGGTTTAGACATCCGTATTAAATAGATACAGCTTGAGAAAGCATTGATGTAAAAGATAAAGGACGTTTAATTTGCTAGTTTTCCGCAATGTTTTTCTGTGTAATACTGTAGTCTGATGTTATCCTTATCAGCATGCATTTTGTAATATGCAACAGCTTCTAAATAAGAATCTTAACCCTTTCCCAAACAAGACCTGGTTTTGACGTCCCTAATAGAAAAGGCTTGGGAAAACATTGAAACAAAAGAAGAAACTGCTGATAACCAGCAGTTTCTCCTTTTGTCTCAATATTTTCTGTGCCATAATTTACACAAATCATATCTTAAATAACAACCATTTTGTCATTTATGGCAGTTTTTGAAGTGGATGACCCTCAAATTTTGTTGTTTGGTAAAGGGTTAAGTATTGTCGTACAGGACATGGTTAAATTATGAGAAAACGAACCGTACCCACTACCCAGCAAACTTCGAAGATACACACATAGTAAAATACTCTAGATAGGGAAAACATGTTTAACCCTTTCCCAAACAAGAGCTGGTTTAAACGTATCCATTATATAAGGCTTGGTAAACACAGAGACAAAAGAAGAACATACTGGTGATGAGCATTTGTTCCTTTTGTATCAAAGTTGTCTGTGTTACATTCTAGACTGTAGACGAAGATAATTCTATCAGGGACGTCAAAGTATGGTCTTGCTTCAAAAATGGTTAATAATTCAAACTGTAAACATCATTATCAAGAAGAATCCATTTCAATTTTCGCATTTAGAATATCGTCTAAAAATAGACCACTTATTCCACGTAACTCTGTCAAAACTTCCACTATTTTCGCGAAAACAAGAGTTCCTTCCCCGTGACTCAAGATCAGCTGACATTTAAGAGCTAAACACAAATCGGTTTCCATGGTTTCCAATGCTGCGTTATGTCCGATACCCTCACGATCTGAAAAAAAATAATATTAAGGTTTACGAACTGAGAATGAAATGCAGAGCCAGAGGCGAAATTTGAAAAGTGCCAGTAATTCCTTAACTGTGTTATATTTCCATTCCGAATACAAACATGAGCATTTTGTATGGTTTAGAATTTTGAATTAATGCATACTTATGGAAATATTTGACAAAAAAGTTAAAAATTACCTCCCTTTCATATGAATATAGAGTAAAATAATATTTGTAAATTATTTTCTTCTTGAAGCATAATCTTAAAATCCGGCCTGGTGAATGAACTTATGTGAATTGATTTTACAAGTGTGTGTAATTTGATGTATTTCGTATGGCTAGAAAGTGGTGTTTTCATTCTCAGTTCGTAAACCTTAGATGATAATAAATTAATAATTCTAAATAGACAAACGAAAACAATTGCTATCATTATCGTTTTAATTTGAATCTTTTATACTCTTGCTGATCAGACTTAGCAATTTATTTAATTTATTTAATGGAATTTTACGTCCCACACTGCTAAGGTCATATGGAGACGGGACCTCGGTTTTAAGTCTCATCCAAATGACTGGAGAGGCGGGGGATCAAACCTGTTACCCCTGTGTAACAAGTCCAGCGCGTTACCACTGCACCAAATTCGCCCCCTCCGACATAATCCGAGTTTTCTCAGATGAAATTCGCTTTTTGATATGTTGATGTCGCACATTTACGACAAATGAGCGACATCAACATATCAAAGAGCGAATTTCATCAGAGAAAAATCGGATTACCTCCGACATAGCAAAGGTCAAAAAGATGTTCAATTTGGAAAATGACCGCATTAATCTATCTTCAGAAAATCATCTTAGAGTGAAATGTTTTGATAAAAAGTCAGCCTACTCAGACATAGTTTTATAGCGAAAATATAACTTACCTGGACAAAATAGAATTAAAGCTGATATGAGTGCCAGTTCTACATCTGTTAAGGCAAGCTTTTTCATCTTACACCAAACCCTGCTGAATTCTGAAAACACCTGACTGATCAGACCATTCTCTGTCATTCGGACGCTTGGAATGTCGTATGTATTGTTATTGTTCGCTATTTTGTCTTCATCACGTGATACACATGTAAATCCGTTTTCAGGGGAGTCTTTATCGGCGGCCATTTTATTTTCATCACATGGTATAAATCCGTTGCTGTATCGGTTGTCAATGGAAGCCAATTTTTCTTGATCACGTGTTACAAATTTATCACATAACCTGTCATCACTGGCAGCCATTTCGTCTTGATCACGTAACACTAATTCATCACATGAACGATGATCACTGGCAGCCATTTTGTCTTGATCACGTGATACTAACCTATCACATGACCGGTGTTCACTTGCGGCCCCTCTGTCTTCACCACGTGACAAAATTTCATCACATGACCTGTCATCACTGGATGCCATTGTGTTCTGATCACAAGAAACGACACCAAAAAATGAGCGATCCTGAATGGCGGCCATCTCTAAAATACAGTTCCGTATAAGAAGACGTTGATCTAGTTGTGTCAATGATTTGAATAACGATATTTCCTTGGCGAATGCCGTGATAAATCTAACTGTCCATGGTAAGAAATGGCAATACAGTCGCTTTGTATCGGTCATCTTTTCTTGAAACTGAAAAATAAGTGGACATGAAATGAATAAAAGCTAAAATAATTGACACATTTCTTCGAAAACCACGTAACTGCAGCTTGTGTAAAGCTGCAGTTACGAGACTTTGGAAGAAAAACGACGGAATGTTAGTAATACTCCTTTTCTTCGATTCTATGAAGGTTTTGTAATAGCAATTTATCTTGAATATTGACTGCATATAAAGTCAGAGTTGGATACTTATTAAGATATGGACCCAAAAAATTATGTACTTTTTCGAAAACCGGAATTTTATTCATGCCTAATTTAGTTAAAAGTTTTGGACCTGTCCGCAGAATATTCGGCCCATTCCTGTAAGTTATGTATACAGTAAAGAGTAAGCCTAACTAAGCAGAAGATAGAATATGTAAACGTCAAAAAGATACAAGGGACGTCAGAACCAACAATTCTTTTTAAACGGCTATTTTTCTATCAATGAAACTCGGCTTCTACCTCATTCGTGTCAATTACTTTGGAACGTTCCACAAAAAATCTTCGCCTGCCTTTTTATAAGCTGTGTGAATTGTAAAAGACATATGATTTACACTATAACCCATTACAAGGGACACCAAAACTAGGTTATTTTAATTAAGCGGACATTTTAATGGAAAATGAAATTTGGTGCACACCTCATTCGTGTCCAATACTTTGGAACGGTCCGCAAAATCTTCGCCGGCCTTTTTATACGCTGTGTGGATTGTGAGGACCATCTGCTCTGTCCTGACTTGCCGATCTAGATCCACCGTGTTTTCTTGAGGTAGGTATATAAAACTAGACTTGGATGGACGATCTTTCTTTGGGCAGCGGCCTAGCCTTACCGCTGAAAGTAAATAATAATAGATAATGCACTAAAACGAATGAGCTAAAATTAAGTAGTCTACCGCTAATGAGATTCGCGCGACATCGGAATTATTCCGGCGACGTCAAAAACCTTCGGCGGTGGAACTTTCCACCACCGAATGTTTACGACTTCGCCCGAATAAGTTCGGATGCGTAACGACGACACTCGAAAAAATCAGATGCTTTATGAATCTCAAAATGGTCACATTACGGGTAATCTATCTTAAATACATTCGATGATAAATTTGTGACTCGTCATGCTGAAAGGGACCCTTTTAGGGTAGTCCGTAAAAGCCGGTATCCCTCGTCAATTGCCGTTGCCACGAATGACACCCAGAAATCGACGAGGTTATACCATCGCCTGTTACCGTTACCATGGATGACGCTCGAAGTTGCACGAATGTATCTAATGATGGATGGGATACTGTAAGACCGATATGGATCTTGATCAGCTAGTGTATACGCATAGTCTGATCAAGATCCATATTCTTCTCAAGATAACCCGATATTAACGTCCCTTATATAAAAAGATTGGGAAAACATTGAAACAAGAGGGCCAAGATGGCCCTGTATCGCTCCACTGGCTTTTAGGCATTTAGACTACGAACTTCTTCAAGGAATACAACAGAGGTCTATCCAAAGATGATTCATGCTACACCAGAATGAAATCCAATAAGTAATTAAGGAGCAGAAATGTTTTTTTAAAATCTTGGTAAAATTACACTGTTTCATATAGCGAAAAATAAGCCTAGCTTACAGCGGCCAAGCTTTTCATCCTGTCGTGAAGGAATTTGGGAGAGATTCATGCAAGGAAGATTCCTGTGAAGTTTGGTTGAAATTGGTCCTATAGTTTTGGAGAAGAAGATTGTTTAACAATTTTTCGAAAATTCAATTTCATTAATTTTTTTTAAATTTAAGTTCTACGCGGAAGATATTTTTTTAAGGAATTTAAAGGAATATTCATGCAAGGAAGATTCGTGTGAAGTTTGGTTAAAATTGGTCCAATAGTTTTGGAAAAGAAGATTTTTCAAAAAAATAATCTAATTTAATTAATCAAAATTTAAGTTTTACACAGAATTTATTTTTTTTGGAGGAGTTTGAGTTTATTGGGGTTTTACGCCGTTTTCAACTACCAGGGTCATATCGCGGCGGCTGGAGCACCTAACCGTGGGTTCCTGGTATTTCTCGCACCAGTACAACCACAATATCCAAACCGAGCCTCCAGCTGCTCTCTCACATAGATGATTCACACCCATTGGTGAGAGACAAATGACTTTTGTCAAATGTCAGAATGGATACTGGCCGAGCCGGGGTTCGAACTCGAGACCCCTGGATTGAAAGACTCCGACGTAACCGACTGAGCTATCCGGGCTCGGCTTTTTTTGGAGGAATTAAGAAGAGATTCATGCAAGGAACAATTCTGTAAAGTTTGGTTGAAATTGGTCCAGTAGTTTTGGAGGAGAAGAATTTTTAAAGATTTTTTGAAAATTTAAATCAATTAAATTAATTAAAATTCATGTTCAGCACGGATTTTAATCTTTTGAAGGAATTTGGTAGAGATTCATGCAAGTAAGATTTCTGTGAAGTTTGGTTGAAATTGGTCAAGTAGTTTTGGAGAAGAAATATTTTTAAAGATTTTTCGAAAATTTAATTCAATTAAATTTATTAAAACTCAAGTTATACACAGAATTTATGTTTTTGAAGGAATTAAGAAGAGATTTATACAAGGAAGATTTCTGTGAAGTTTGGTTTAAATTGGTCCAGTAGTTTTGGAGAAGAAGAATATTTAAAGATTTTTTGAAAATTTAAATCAATTAGATTAATTAAAATTCAAGTTCTGTGCTGATTTTATTCTTTTGAAGGAATTAAGTAGAGATTCATGCAAGAAAGATTTCTGTGAAGTTTAATTGAAATTGGTCTAGTAGTTTTGGAGAAGAAGATTTTTTAAAGATTTTTCGAAAATTTAATTCAATTAAATTAATCAAAACTTCAGCTATACACAGAATTTATCTTATTGAAGGAATTAAGAAGAGATTCATACAAGGAATATTTCTGTGAAGTTTGGTTGAAATTGGTCCAGTAGTTTTGGAGAAGAAGAATTTTTAAAGATTTTTCAAAAATTTAAAACAATTAAATTAATTTAAATTCAAGTTCTGCACCGATTTTATTCTCTTGAAGGAATTTGGTAGAGATTCATGCAAGGAAGATTTCTGTGAAGTTTTGTTGAAATTCGTTCAGCAGTTTTGGAGAAGAAGAATTTTTAAAGATTTTTCGAAAATTAAATCAATTAAATTAATTAAAATTCAAGTTCAGCACGGATTTTAATCTTTTGAAGGAATTTGGTAGAGATTCATGCAAGTAAAATTTCTGTGAAGTTTGGTTGAAATTGGTCCAGTAGTTTTGGAGAAGAAGATGTTTGAAAATTGTTTACGCACGCACGGACGGACGCACGCACGCACGGACGCACGACGGACACAGGGCCATGACATAAGCCCCGCTGGCCTTCGGCCAGTGGAGCTAAAAAGCAGAAACACAATACCTTCATGTGACATTCCGGCGGCCAAACACTTCTGCAGACGACAATATTGACATCTGTTTCTGCTGATTCTCATGATGAGACATCCACTCGGGTTTTCACACGCTTTATACTCCATTTTCTGTCTAACTGTACGCCGGAAAAATCCCTGAAGTTTATGAAAACAAATACAATAATAGGATTCAGAATAAGAGCCAGCTTCACTAGAAACGGGATCTGGAAACAAAGAGCTCTAAGGGTAGTCCAAACCTATTAAGATACATGCTACGTGGAAATTTTTCGGGCAGCGTCGTAAGCATTCGGCGTTGGAACGTTCCATTGCCGAATGATTACGACGTTGTCCGAATAGGTAGGTTCTGTAAAGTAACGAATGCTAACGAAGTCGCACGAAAAAATCTGATATCGCGATAATTTCAGTTGGGGTAGACTACCTTAAACGGAACTAGAGATAAGAGGGGTGAACACATTCTCAATTCGCTATTTCAAATCTAAATCTGTATTGTGTGTAGGCCATACCCATTTCAATAGTCCCGATTTGACGCTTCTAATGAGTACCCATAACATAGGGTCTGGCGAACAATTGCTGAAATATTGTAGTTTGGATATACCCTCTAATCCTGTAATCTGTAGCTTTGCTGATTTGAAAGTTTTGGAGACAATGTTATTTGCAGAGTAACCAATGAGTTAATTCGGTCTAATCAGCTCTTTTAACACGTTCCGGTTAAGTAGCACTTGCTTAAAGGCCAACAGGCTTTTGTAAAGGCGTTATGAAAAATTGTCTTCTCCAATCTGCGTAAATGAGACACATGAAAGGGACAAAAATGATAACAGGAAATCTGAATTTAGTCATGGTTGCGTACCTTTGACTGTGAACAAAGTTGTACAGTGGGAATTTTACTTCCCAAAGAAAGCCTGGATTTGACGTCCCTTGTAATGTTATAGAAGTATTAACTCGCGATGTGTTTAAACTCGGAATAACATATAATAATAATGTAATTAGTCGGATGAGTGTAAATCAACTAAATCTGATATATTGCGTACAAAAAGGGTCGCAGGTCAAAATGACGAAAACCGAAATAATCACTTTTCATTTTACCCTTTTCAGTTTGAACCTTTTGGTCCACGACATGAACGTACCTTACAACCTTCGCAGGAAAACACTCCATAGTGAAAGCCCGACGACTTGTCCCCACAAATACGACATAAAATATGCTCGTTTTTACCCGACCCAAACTTCTCTGGAAAAGAAACAAAAATTCAGTTTTGATAAGCTATATAACGTCGGAGTTATTACAAAACATCCTAACTCCAGCTTTAATCAAGCTGGAGTTACGAGGTTTTACAATAACACCGACAATAATACTACCGACCCATTATACAAATACGAAAAAGGTATGAAATGCATTACATGCAATTAGATCTAACAATTAACAAACGTATAAACAAAAGACATTGTCAATTATAATAAAAGTAGAGACAAATGATGGAATTTACCTATCGCTAATTTTTCTTCATGACTACAGCTTTTAAAAAAGGTACCATCGGACAACGGAGCTTTCCATAATTATGTGCGATAACAAGGCACTGCTTCTAGTAGTGCACAAGATAAGTCAGATTAGAGTATTTGAAAAAAAATGTAAAGTTCAAGGTCACATGGTCAAAAGTCTTTTGTTTCAATTGAAATTACTTTGCAGGAGGTTTGCATGTGTAAAATACAAAGGCTTTATCTCATCATAATGTTCAGAAGAGTACAATCATGTAAAGACTTCTTATTTGTAACACTGTGTTTTACCTGAATTTTTGGTCGACTTCTTTGTATTCATGACGTTTGGTAAAGGTACGAGAGTTCCAACAACCATGATGTCATCAAAGTGTGTGTACTATGTCACAAATGGCACTGAAAATATAAACACGTCGTTGAAAAAAGTGCCGCATACATGCTAAAAACATACTCAAAATGTGTGTACTACGTCATAAATGGCACTGAAAATAATAAAGTGTCGTTAAAAGAAAATGTTGCATATCCCTTCTGCTGAACAACAAGCTTCTTAAAGCAAGCTGCAGTGACGAATTTTTATTGTTGAAAAGCGATGATAAACATATGCGCAAACATCATCAAAATGGGTGTACTACGTCACAAATTGGATGCACTGAACACATTAAAGTATTACATAATTATACATATCCTCATAACATCATGTTAGTCCATGAGCCAGGACCCGAATTTTGGCCGATTGGTACCACTCGGAGGGAGTAATTCTAATTGCTCTTTTTGATTAGTCTGATATCTATGCTTCATGTTTCAGTATGATAGCAATCTCAATTTGGTAGCTTATGCCCTGAAAACTGCTTGTTTTCAAGGGTACCCTTTACTCACAAAAAATTCCTTTGTTCTCTAGTGGTCTCTCTCTTACATTGATCCTGCCGTTTCAACTAATTTTGATATAAAATTCTTTATCCATAGCCAAGATAAAGAATAGAGAAACGTGTTTCGGAGATTTATGGAAGCCTTAAATGTCATTTGTTGCAACATTTTAGTGTACACAGAGAACTAGTCACACACAATACGAAATATCATTGAAAGGGGCAGTTAAAAGTGTTTTTGGACAAGTAAAGTCGGGTTTCTGATCTAAATGGACTTTAATTAGCATTTTGATATCATGTTATGTTAAATTGCACATAAAACCAAAAATTATGAGTAACAAGGTCGACTTTATTGACATTGAAACTTTCCACTACCAGACAGTCACAAAACATGCAAACCTATCAAATACTGCTCATCTCTTTAAACTCTGTATTAAATATTTCAAACTATCAAAAGATCAATTAATACAACTTACAAACACTTATTGAACGTTACATACTTAGATAAGGGCGTCTTATGTTAGAATGTACGCAGAGAAGCACACAATTTGTGTGTGTGTGTGGGGGGGGGGGTTAAAGTAGGATATGTTGAACTTATGATTCCAGTTTGAGCGCGAATGAAATAAACACAGTATGTTAACGAAAACAAACATGCACTAACAAACTGTCAGTATAATACATGTCTTAACAAATTTTCATCCATAATTGAAGAATAACCTTTTTCCATGTGTAATCGATTCTTGCACACACATATACATGTACTTAATACTGCTATATAATGTACATGTATATGATTCTTTTTGAGATAGCCGAATGTTGTGTTTCTATATAAAGTATTTCAAGTGAAAATCATAACCTTTACAAATAAATAGGTCTCCTAAATGATGCCATTCGTCTTAAAACTCAACATAATTATTATGTAGTTAAAGAATATCAAAATGCCATTTTATGGTACAATTATGTACAATGAATATAAATACTATTATATATGCATAATGGAAATATAACACAAAATGAATTAAAAAAACATACATTTTAGTTTGTGATTAAAAGCATTTTGTGTGCATATTCGATTGTGATTAAATAGTTTTGTTGAAATTGAAATGAAACCGAACATGATTAGAATCCTCTGAAATGCACGATGTCTTGTCCATTGGGAAATTATATTTGTCATTTTGTAGGTTATTAACTTGCATTTAGAAATAGTGGAGGAAACTTGAAACTCTGCTGTTAGCACAGATACCCAGACTGACAATGCGTTATTCAATCAAAATCATTTCTGCCTAAATATAGCAAATATATCTAATTGCAATTGAACAGAACACTGTATATAGGACCTATCAAGAAACCTACGTAGTAGTTCACAACGATTGCAAGGCTAGCACTGTCCATCTTAGCAAAAAGAAGAATGTTATAAAGGAGATATTTGCAACAAAACTGTCCTGAAACTTATCATTGATATAGAATCAAACCTGACAATAGTTAAATTCATAGTTATTAACTGACTATGTTAACCACTTGGCCGAGCTATATCAATTAAGCAATATGATACTAGATATAAGACGGTACAAAAGAAATACTTACGAATTATTAATGAAAGCATAGTGTAAAATAAATGATAAAACAACACAAATATAATGGAATATATGGACACAAGTGTTGCTCGAAAAAAATGACGCCATGTTTATGCAAGCGGCAAAAAAGTTAATGTCAATGCAATAGTCTATATAGTCAAGTCACACTATTTTGTGCATGATGCATTCACCATATGCATAGACTGTCAAGATTAATGGACATGAAATAATAACACAAAGAAGGTAACATTATTATTTTTGGAATCAAAATAAATTTATTTGAACTGTAATATCAAATTATTTTACAACAATTACGGCCTTTGATGATAGCTGTTGGATGATCTCACATGATCTACCTTTCTCTCAAACTTGGGAATAATCATTAATAAGTCCATATAAATGTAGTTGAACAATCAACATATCACCGATTTAAGCATTTGAGCAATTAATAGTCTTAAAAAGAAGGTATTAGATCTATCACTTTCTCAATACAACCAGACATGTTGACAGAAAGCGTGTAAGAAGAATGTCTGATATGTATATAAGTGAAATATCTTTTGTCATTCTTGAGCACTTCACAGTTGAGTAATACATGTTGACAGAACGCGAGGTGTAAGAAGACTGTCTGATATGCATGACAGTGAATCATGTTTGTCATTCTTGAGCACATCACAGTTATGGCGATTAGACATAACAAATGATTACCTTTCTTTGTAGATGTGCACATGTAAGACAGCAACATTGAAATAGCTGTGGTCTTAACTTTATGAATGCGTGTAGTTAACCAGAGATAACCGTTTTCAAAAAAAACACTTTCAAAGTCACAAGTGTTTTTTCTACCGATGCTTTAGATAGATACAATGCATGAATCAAGAAAAAGCACCTCCCATTCTATAGTTGAAATAGATTGTACAAGTCTTGAATGGTCTCACAAGATTTTACCAAAGGCATTTTCCCAACAATTCAAATGTTGGATTCAAATCTGTTTAATAATGATATATAATTTGGACAGACTGTTACTTGAACCAAGACGAAAAATATTTTTAATGATCTGAAGAGGTCATGTAAGTAAGTAAATACTATGCAGAGGAAAAAAGACAAATTCTTGGAGCAGAATGAGATCTGATTTCTACAAATAAGGAACATTCCTAACTTATGAACGATTACTTAAATCTAAATCAGATAAAACTACCATACTGACTCATAACCACATTATGTTACGTGGTGTTGCTTGCGAAAGTCAAATATCAGGCATTAATTCATGACCCATGGTAATGAGAATTTCTGTAGATCGAATTGATATACACAAAGAGATTGTATGAAATCTTAAAGTGCACTGGCATATTAAAAGACTGAAATAGTAAACATTTAAGTTTTGAATTAATGTACCTATCATTCAGGTTGAAGTTAATGGCTTTGAAAAATCGATTCACATGTACAAGAAACCGAGAAACCACTCAAAACTTTCATTCTATCCTTCGCTGATGAAAATCATACTATAAGTGAAAAGGTAATGGCAACTGTTTAAATGATTCTCAATGCGAGTTTTTAATTCATATACCTGATAAATCTTTTGGAAGATAAATATGAATCTAGCGGATCCAGCATATCCTTTGAAGTACCTGCAATTGTCTAAACAAGAGGGTATAGACAAGTAGTGTAATAAATTACATTAACATGCTGACTGTAAAGACGTGACGGATTGCACAAGCTAGCTCTTGTAAAACTAAATTCTGAACACTTTGACCATCAAATGTTTTGCAATTTCTTTACTGTATACAGTTGTTATGATGATGGTGATGATTATTATAAGGTCGACATAGAGACTAGCGTTGTGGATATAATCTTAAACTTCTAGATAAAGACAAATTAAAAGAAATACTTGTTTAGAGAATCAAAACGAGACTATTTTGAAATTTACAATGCAATATACTTTTTAAATTAGAACCTGGGTTTTTGAACGGTTTGACAAGTGTAAAATGAAAACAAAGATCAGTGGTTCTCCCGACTTATTGGTCAAATAAATGTATATTGTTATAGTTCATGCCGTACATGTATGAACACATATCCATCTGAACAATACTTTTCAATGAACATGTACGACACGGGTATTACCATGTAGGAGATACCTATCATGTTGATCAACTCCTTAAAAAAGAACAGTAATTTAAAATGCACCATATGAAGAATATCAAATTTTACAACATACGCCAACTATGTGATCTGTGGGAAGCTTGGGTCTTTCTGTTATAATAATCTAATTTTGATATGCAGGACATCTTATATCTGTGTTCAGTTTAGAAATAACTATTTCTTCTATGTAATTAAAAAAGTATGTTTCCCAAACGGGAGGCATATATGCACCCTAAAGAGATTTTCGATAACAAAAGGCATTGCATCAACGGCATGTACGTATACATAAGAAACTATTGGTTGGAAAAATCGTGAACACAGCATTGAGCATGTACAATTTATATATTGTATCAAAGCTTTTGAAATTGCAGAAGAGGTTGAATAAACACTACTTTACATGTATCTACGTCCAGCCAAAGCTCTAAATGGGCAAATAAATGACAATGTGGTACATTGGAACAATCTTATACAACCACCGGGCTTTTAAAACTACATTACTATTGATGTATATATATTTCTGTAAGCATACGATCTACATCTACGAACAATATATTTTGTTACAAAACAAAAGCAAAAAACACAAGTCATAGTATTTGTGTTTTTGGGACAATGTTTTAAAGACCTGTGCATTCATACATAGATATCGCCATAAAATTTCTCTAAGCAAATACAAAATTACACATTAAGTGAAGCCTACATATTTTTTCTGGCTTAACAAGGAAATACATTCCCTACGTACACTTTGAATATCTTTGTGTTTTGTTGTTATTGTTTTTCGGTAAAAACCTATTGACGTGTTCTGTTGAATATTATCTTTACACAAAATGAAATAGAAAGTTATTTATGTAGGCCCCTATATACTCATTCTTTGACTTTGTATGTTGTAGGCCTATTATGTTGTCTTAAGATGATATTATATGAGGACCCATATATCAGACGAAGGAAGTTCTTATACTTGTTATTATGAAATAAGCTGCAAACCATTTAGTATTTATGTATAGCTCTATACCAGTTTACCTGGGTTGATTTTTTGACATTAGATTTTGTTGCCTTGTGCTGATATGACTCATTTATTTCTATTGAAAGAAAAGCAATTTTATCACGAACCATAGAATTTGGTACAAATGTATTTGTTTTAGGTAAAGAAAGTTTACTTTGCATTGATTCAGTTGAACCTGTTACATTATGTTAAGCAGTAAAAATGCACGTGAGATCATTTTTCTGTCAGTAACGTAAATTTTCCATTTTCATATTTATATTAAATATCTATGCACGAAAAAGAAACCAAAGGCCTAATCCTTCTTATTTGAATAAGAACATATTACTGAGGACATTTTTGCCACGGCTAGAAGGCTGAATACACATAGAATTTATGTTTCATTTTTTGGGTACGAACATTTCCGGGTACGAATCGACAACTGTCAAAGCAAAATTCGACTCATTCTAAGGGTTTTGTGTCAAGATTCAGGCATGAATCGATAAATGGGCACTCAAATTTATCTATTAGAGTCAAAATCTATTGAAACATATATTTTTTATGTCCAAAAACGGAAAAATTCACAAGAAAAATGCGTGTATTACGTCTTGCGTAGGGGCCGGTACATTGTTTGCTAAATTGTAGCATAGAGAGGCCACAAACATGGGTACTGATAAAATTAGACGATAATCTATTGCCGTAATATGTCCTAGGAATAGGAAATTATCATGAAAGACCTTTTGGTGAATCATAAAGTCCCAAAGAAATCACATGTAATTTTTCATTTGTGGCTTCGTGAAAATAGGGTAGGTTCAGAATTTGACGATTTACTCATCATAAGCTACCAATTTCAGACTGCTATCATATCAATTAATTAACTACATATATCAAACTATTCAAAAAGTGTAATTAGAATTACTCCCTCCAAGTGGTACCAAAAAGTTGTCTGGCTCATGGACTATGTGTGTTCTACATCACAAATGACATTGAAAATATAAACGCGTCTTTAAACGAAAGTGCAACATGTACGTAAGCTTGAAACATCATCAAAATGAGTGTACTACGTCATACATGCACTGAAAATAATCATACAAATGTCATTGAAATAATGCGCCGTCAAGACATATGGATATAATGTCATCACCAATAGCAAATATAGACCAATTTTGTGATGTAGAAGAAATAAGACATAATACAATTGACATAGTTATGTTTAAAGCCTCATTCTTTGGTATATAAAAACACGTAATAAAATCAGAATTTTCTAATGCTATTATGTTTGCAGATTGACATGATTGAGTTTTACCTTGCTATTACAGGTAACGCTCAATCATGTCAATCTACAAACACAATACAACATAGGAAATAACGCTGAAATCCACAATATTTTACCTTCATTCAAAGTCTAGTCCACATTTGCAACCAATTTCTTAAATCCCGGACAGTTTATTCATTGACAATAAACTGACCTGCGTAGGTCAAAATGTCCGAACTTAACTTAACCCTTGTCCTGCTGAATTCAAATATTGTGTTCAACCCTTTCCCTAATGGCAGATTTTAAGGGTGGTATGATTTAAAAGCTGATGCATGCCACAAAACAAATATTGATAAAGATTGGATTTGTATGCAATAAAGCATGGAAAATATTGAGGCAAAAGGAGAAAATGCTGATTATCAGCACGTGACGTGTGGGAAGGGTTGACTCAAAATAACCTCGGTGTGTTTGCCCTATGCGAACTTAAAACTTTTCATCAAAAAGACCTGGCCCAGGTTTCTAGAAAAAAAACTTCAGTACATTCTTATGAGTACCGGCTCAACTTCAATAAAACGCTCTCCAACGTTGAAGGGATTTCTACAAAGAAAGAGAAAACACCGTATTACACGTTGGGGATTGTGCATGCTGGGATGGGTAAATCTACGGACAAATTTGCCTCGCTTCAGGTAAGACATTTTGCAATAACTTCCTTATTTCTACGTCAATTCAAAAACGGTTTGTTGCATGTACAATGTACCCCGCGTTACTGAGCTCTTTCCTCCGATGCATGCTTTACACAAAACCTTTTTTTACTTTTTGCGAAAAGTGATCTCAACTGATCAGAAAAACGACAAAAAATCTGATCGTTTTTCAGGTCAGTTGGGATCAATATTTGGGGAAAATATGGGGAGTTTTCAAATAAGTAATACACCTGAGGAAAGCGCTCAGTAAGGCGGGGTACATGCAACAAACCGCTTGAAAATTGACACAGAAATAAGAAAATTATTGCACGATTTCCTACCTGAAGCGTGGCTTATTTTGCCGTAGTCGTTATCATTTCGTTTTCTGGTCAGTTGGGATCAATTTATGGAAAAATTAAGGACAGATCCTCCATTTATTTGCTACGGTAAGATTTTTTTTATTTTTTCTGTAGTGATATTTAAATATATGAGAAGTAAAAAAAATGACTTAAAAACTATAGGTTAAAAAGTTATTGGATTTCAAGGGAGACTACTCTTGTCTAAAATTGCAAAAATGGGGTGTCACTTAAATACCCATAAAAAAGGTGTTTGGAATGACTAGGATTACATAAATAAATCTTTATTGTGTTCGATATGTTTTATTCTGTCTAAATGAGTATCAATTTGGGAAAATTTAGTGATGATTTTGAAATTTTTAGGAAAACATTCTCTCAAAAGTAGCTGACATTGCTCTTATTTCGCAACGTTTCTGATAATAAAAATATTCCAGCGGTAAGAATTTTTTCTTTTTTGGTATAGACATAGTGCTTGGTCATACCTACAAAAACAAAAAAGAAAAATACCTCAAACCAAGCGTTTTTCTTAGTTATAAGTAAAATTTGGTTTACATTTTGCAGCTCTGTCCGAAATTGTTTCGCTACTTTTATCCATTTTCTTCCTTATTACCAGCTTTAGATAATAAAAAGTGTCATCTTTTGTGTCCATCTGAAGCGGACTAGCTCATAAAGACACCATTTTGCTTTTGTTCCGTTTCCTATCGCTAACGCCACATGTTGAACGCGTAACAAAAAGCAAAATGTACCATCCGAGTACTATTACACTTTAATTGACCAAACAGAGAAAATTGAAATAACCGAAAAAGGTCTTGTCATTTATCAACCAAACATTAATTGGAGTAAAAAATACATTTGCTGAAAAGGCCAATTATTGAAACAGCTTTATTTCGTTATTTAGGGTATGCGCAGTAAGTTGCGCAGTAACAACTGGAGGATATGTCCTTAAAAGGATACCACAAATCGTCGTTGTAAATGCAAAACCTCGTACCCCGTTTTCGGAAAATTTTAAAGGGGAGGGAATAAAGTGTAATAACGTTTCCCAAACTGAAATGTTTTACTTGAAATTTGGAAATATTGTTCATAAATAATGTATCATTGATACTGATCGGTAAAAATATCTCAAAACCTGCAAAAAATGTCTAAATTGGACACACAAGTTTGTACTTAGAAAATCGTTAGAACCGACATACGAGGTTTTGCATTTACACCGACGAAATAATCCATGTATCCGAGGAAAGAGATTTTCAAGGCGGGGTACATGCAACAGACCGTTTGAAAATCGACAAAGAAATAAAGGAGTTATTGCAAAATATTTGACAAGATTAGAGATTATTTTTGTCCGTATTCGTTATCCATCCCAGCATGCACAATCCCCACCGTGTATAATTTGATTCACTTAAAGTTCTTGTCTGCAACATCCTTGAATTTGGACCAGTATAAAGAAGAGCCGTTTGGGAAAGGTTATTTCGTGCGGTCATGGTGAACTATTGGTCAATCTAAATGTCCTTCATTCAAAAGTGCGCTGACCCAATACGGTCAAATTATCGGTATAAGTAGATAAGTGGGGCGCTAAATAAGTCTTTGTTGTGTTCGATATGTTTTATTCTGTCTAAATGAGTATCAATTTGGGAAAATTTAGTGATGATTTTGAAATTTTTAGGAAAACATTCTCTCAAAAGTAGCTGACATTGCTCTTATTTCGCAACGTTTCTGATAATAAAAAATATTCCAGCGGTAAGAATTTTTTTTTTTTTTTTTTTTTTTTTTTTTTTGGTATAGACATAGTGCTTGGTCATACCTACAAAAACAAAAAAAGAAAAATACCTCAAACCAAGCGTTTTTCTTAGTTATAAGTAAAATTTGGTTTACATTTTGCAGCTCTGTCCGAAATGCTAATAGCCAGCATTTTCTTCCTTTGTCTCAATATTTTCTATGCGATATTTTACAGAAATCCTACCCTTTTTAACACCCATTTTCGTCTGTAGCAGCTTTCAAATTCAAACAGTAAAATTTTCGTATGGGAAAGGGTTAATAAAAATTGAGAAAGATTTGGAAAAATTGAAGAAAATGTTGATGGCTATCATTATCTTCTTTTGCTTCAAAATTTCCCCAAACCTTTTTATGTCGCGTTCCCATTGCCGACCAAATCAACTCGATTGCCTAAATTCCCCGATCAAACCCGATTAAACTCGATCACATGTATTTACACGACTATTTGTTTCTTATCGATAAATTCCCGATCATTTATGCCGACCACGCTCGACCGTCTCGATCACTCTGGCCGACCGAGCTTGATCATTACTCGATCGCTTGATCGAGTTGATTTGATCGGCAATGGGAACGCGCCTTTAGGGACGTCAAAACAAAGCAATATTTTGGAAATCGTTAAACACGAAACTTCTTAATGCACTGGGTTAAATGCCCAATTTACTATTTTTAAGTTAAATCGTTGTTTCTTGTATTTCTCTAGGCAGTACTATTCGACCTAATGTCCTATAAAAGGACCGTACTGGTCAAGTGTTAAATAAAATAGTAGGTCATCTAAATCTTGACCACTGGTCAGTTAGGGGTGACCCATTTCATGGTAATGCTCTCTACTCTCTTTCTATCTATCTGTCTATCTCTATACATGACCACTGGTCAGTAAGGGGTGACCCATTTCATGGTAATGCCCTCTACTCTCTTTCTATCTATCTGTCTATCTCTATACATGACCACTGGTCAGTAAGGGGTGACCCATTTCATGGTAATGCTCTCTACTCTTTCTATCTATCTGTCTATATCTATACATGACCATTGGTCAGTAAGGGGTGACCCATTTCATGTTAATGCTCTCTACTCTCTTTCTATCTATCTGTCTATCTATATACATGACCACTGGTCAGTAAGGGGTGACCCATTTCATGTTAATGCTCTCTACTCTCTTTCTATCTATCTGTCTATCTCTATACATGCATAAATCTAAATAGTCCAACCCATCCTTCCCATCCATCCATCCATTCCATGCGAGAGAGCAGCTGGAGGCTAGGTTTGGATATTGTGGAGGTTCTGGTGAGAAAAATGCCAGGAACCCACGGTTAGGTGCTCCAGTCGCCAAGATATGACCATAGCAGTTGAGAACGGCGTTAAACCCCATAATCAAAATATCCTTCAATCCTTCCGTCCGTCCCTCTATCTATCCATCCATCCGTCCATCGATCCACCCGTCATTAATCAATCCATATACCCATCTTTCCATCTATTTATCAACCCATTCCCAAACGACAAGATTTTAGGGTGATCCACTTCAAAAACTGTCACAAATGACAAAATAGATATTCTTAAATATCGTCTTTGTGTAATATATGGCATAGATTATATTGAGACAAAAGGAGAAACTGCTGGTTATCAGCAGTTTCTTCTTTTGTTTCAATGTTTTCCCATGCCTTTTCTTTTAGGGACGTCAAAACCAGGTCTTGTTTGGGAAAGGGTTAATCCATCCATATATCCGTTCGTCCATCCATCATTCATCACTGATCCCAGCCCTTGCTCGCTCGTTCTCGTTCTGTCAATATGCAGCATCAAAACGATGGCCTTTAAGACCGCAAGTAGAGTATGGTCGCATGTAAATGAAAACCTCGTAACTGCAGATTGTCTTAAGCTGCAGTTACGAGGTTTTTCGTTGAAAAGCAGCGGTATAGTATACTAAGTATTGTATAAGATAGTAGGCCACCCAAATCTTGCCCACCGGAAAGTTTGGGGTGACCTATTTCATATCAATGGTCTCTCTCTTTCTGCATCTCTACACACGATTCCATATATTCTATAGTATATTCTGAAATACAATGCTAATAAATTATGTTTTATGGTGGAAAACATTATGGGAAATGAAGAAATTGCTTGTCACAAGCAATTTCTTAATTTTCCACATTGTTCTCCAAAATCTTTATCTTTTAGGCGTCAAAAAGAATCATGATAATGATAATGGGTTAACCCCTTCCAAAACAAGATGTCACTGATGAAAGATACTGGCCCCGGTTTCTCGAAAAAAAAACTTAAGTATATTATGCTCATGAGAATATGCTCAACTTCAAAGGAATACTCTCCAACGTTGAAGAGTATTCGATTGAAGTTCACGTGGATTTCGTGCGATTTGAGCACGGTGCTCAGATTTGAGCATGAAAACGTACTTAAGTTTTTTCGAGAAACCGGGACCTGGTCTTAAAGTTTTGGGGCAAAAGAAAAATGTGAGGATAATCCGCATTTTCTCCTTTTCATATTTTGTCACAAACTTTTCTATGCTATATTTTAATCAAATTTGGATTTTGTTCTTTAATTCAAAGACGTTTTTGAGAAAACGATGGATTTTGTACTAAAGATAGACTGGGTTTACCGATATATATTGATAAACAGTCAGTGTTGTTGCAATATCTCTTTACTACAGCTTCAATCAATCTGTAGTTACGGGGTTTTAGATTTACATAGACGAAAAACTATTGTGTGTCCGAAATTATGTTACTGTTTACTTGATAGAATTTATCCCTATTTGAACGGTGTATTTTTGTCGTTTGGAAAAGTGTTGTGACTGACCCCTCATGACGATGGTCAACACAACAGTACAAGCAATGGTCACTTTTTCAAGTGCTTAAAGGTCAAAGTTAGTTTACTTAACCCTTTCCAAAACAAAACATGGTTTTGACGTGCTTATTAGAAAAGGTTTGAGAATACATTGCGACAAAAGAAGAACAATCAGCATTTTTTCCTTTTGCCTCAATGTCTTCTATGTTTACACAAGTCCAATCTTTATCCGTATATTTCAAGTGAACTGCTGCAGCTTTTGAATTAAACAACTTTAAATAAAATATCACCGTTTGGGAAGAGGTTACGATAATAGTTTTCAAGATAAAGACATAGCCCCAGTACCTCGTAAAATTATGCTTAAGTACGTTCTGAGGCTAAAATCTAACCATCGTACTCAAATCACACAAAATCCACGCGCACTTCAATCGAATACCCTTCAACGTTGGAGAGTATTCCATCATTAAAGTTTAGCATGTAATAATGAGTATGTACTTAAGTTGGTTTTTTTTTTTTTTTTTTTTTTTCTCTCTTCTTTTTTTTTGTTGTGAGAAACCAGGGCCTGATTCGAGATCCTGTGTGTATAGAGTAGAAATGTCGACACAAATCCTTCATATTGAGCAAATCATTCTTTTCATGCCTAATCATTTGCAGTCTTATTTTGTTTCTTCAGAGCGAGAAGCTGACATAGGCACCAAATCAGCATTCTTTATTAACAGAAGTATTGACGATATTCTTCAATTACTGTGTCACGTCATTCCCGCCAAGTTTTGGGACGCAATGTGGAGACGGAATGGAATGTGACAAGGCCATAAACCTTTCGTGTTTGCCATTGCACATAAATGTCCTATAATATTTTTTTACCAAAGGGAGATAACCTGTATGATCTCATTGGACAAAATGAAAAAAGTTGTTTCCCCTAGTGCGTTACGATAATTTTCATATCGTTCATTGTCTATTTTGAATAATCCGACCTGCTTTTGACATCCCTAACAGGAAAAGTTTGCGACTAGAATTGAGACACAAAAAGAAAATGCTGATAATGATCAGAATTTTCTCCTTTTGTCTCAATACTTTCCATGCTATATTGCACACGAATCAAATCCGTAATAACATCCATTTTGTGGTCTCTAGCCTCTTTTGAATTAGACCACCCTAAAATTTTGCCCTTTCGGAATGAGATCATCTGAATCTAGCACTTCACTTATTTTTAAAAAAGAATACCATTCCAGTTTAAATGATGCTACAGACGGTACAATTTTAAACATTAGATTGAGTAAAGGACAGCTCAGAAGTTATTGATGCAAAAGAAGAAAATGCTGATTATCAGCATTTTGTTTTTTTGCCTCAATATTTTCCAAACCGACACTAATAACTTGGGATGACAAAACCCGGGTTTACATGTGAAAATACAATCTACAATCACTTGTTCGAATCGTAACGGTAGTGCAATAATAGGTAAAGTATTCGAAAACCGCGAAGCAAAAGGGAATAAGTAAATGAATAAATAACCCACAAGTGACACTACGTTTTAATTTAGAACGAACTAAACTTTTTGCCGTTTGTAAAAGAGTTAAGGACATTTGAACCAATGTATTTGTAGTTGAAAATGCAACAATAATTCCTCTTAACATTAAAACCAAGGTCGAAAAGCTTGGTCAAGAGTCACTTCTCTTAACCCTTTCCTAAAACGACAAAACTTTAGTCTTACCAAAAAATTTAATCCTTTCCTAAACAGCGAAATATTTTACCATTCCAATTTGTAAGGATTTACAGACGGCAAAAGAGCAAATGTGCATGTTACAGCATATAAGATATTGAAGGAAACAGACAAATTGTTGGTTTCTTATTTTCTCTCATTATTTTCCAAAACTATAACAGCTAGGGACGGCAAAAGTACCGGGTTTTGTCTTGATTGGGAAAGGGTTAAGGCAATGAGGACATATGAACTAGGTTAAAGTGATGTCATTTTTAGCCCTGAACTCTTTCCCAAACAATTCCTGGCCCCGGTTTCCTGAAAAGGCTTAAGTACGTTCTCAGACTCATATCAGAGCACCGTACTAAAATCACACGAAATTCACGCGAACTTCAATCGAATGCCCTTCAACGTTGGAGCGTATTCCATTGAAGTTGAGCATATACGTAACACATGAGTATGTAATTCAGTTTTTTCGAGAAACCAGGGCCTGGTGTTGATGTCTCAAACAGAAGAAGATTGGAAACATTGACAGAAAAGAAATTGCTGTTCACCAGCATTTCCTCCCAACCCCTCAATATTATAATTGCTGCAATCATACCCGTAGGAAGCAATTTCATACTGGGTGGGGTGAAGCCCCCATGTCTGAATATGGGGGGGGGGGGGGGGGGGGCTAAATTGGATTTTCCCAAATTTTCAGTGTAAAATAAGGAAAATTCTGCATTTTTGTCAACTTATGTTGGGGGGGCTAAGCCTAGCCCTTCCTGTTCCTACGGGCCTGATAATCAAACATGCATAGACAAATCCTATGAATTAACATCCAGTGTTTTACCGAGCAATAACTTTCAAATTGGAATATTTTTGAGATTGTTTCGCCGTTTGGGAAAGGTTTCACAGAGTATACCAGTCTTGCAGACCAAGGTCGAAAAGAAAAGAACGGTCGAGTACGTCATTAGATTGAGATAAAGTCACTTGCATGTACAACCTTGAAAAAATGTAAGTCATTAGAGGGACAAAATGGCTAGTTGAAAAGAGTGCATTATTCTTGTAATAAAGGGCATTTCAAAGCATCAGTTTGTGTGTACTGGGCACAATCTTTAACGCATTCCACCCATAATTGAATACCAAACACTTCGTACAACTTCGAGTGTCATCCGTGGCAACGGAAATGGACGAGGGTATCCCTCGTCAATTTCCGTTGCCACTGATGACGCCAGAAGTAGTATGAAGTGTTTGGTATTTGATGCTGGATGGTATACCAAGAGCTCCAGATAAGAGAGGATGCTGACTTTTCAAAAAGAAATTTTCACAAAAAAAATCATTAAACCCTATGTAGTAGGTACTCATTAGAATCGTCTAATTCGGATTTGAAATATAAAAGTTAAAAGTATTAACCCCCTCTAATCTGGAGCTCTGGCATACCCGAAAAGACCTTTTTTCATAAATTGAAGGGATTTGCGGTGAGAGTCGAACCCAAACTCTGCTCGGAGTTTGGAGGTAGCATTACCAGGCCTATTGGAACAGGGACTTGGGCTTGAGTAGAGGCTCTCTATTTTTTGCCTTTTTTTAGGGGGGGAGGGGGGGTTAGACTGCAACATTTCATTAATTATGAAATAATAACAAGTTTAGCGGTCTTTATTGCCAATAAAACCCGATGTGCGACGGACTACATGTGTAGGTAAAAACCAAGGCGCACAGCGCCGAGGTATTTGCCTTAACATGTAGTCCAGAGCACAAACGTTTTTATTGGCAATAAAGACCGCTAAACTTGTTATTATCTCCATTATAACACTCTAAATAAAAACGCACATTAGAAATGTGTCATTTTGTGAAAATTCTGCCATGAACTAGTTTTCGGCGTAGGAAACGCATTGTCGTTTAAGTGACGTCATTTGACGTTACCTTGACGCCACGTGACGTTTTGGCGCATACACAAAGCATAATTACATAGGGTTTTTATTGTAAATAAAACCCGATGTAGTTTTCTTTCGCTATATATGGATTTTACGGAAAAGTGTTATAATTATCTATCAAACCCTGTTCTGTGAGTATTCATTAGAAACGTTTCATCGAGACGATTCAAATGAGTATCCACACCATAGGGTTTGAAATATGAAGTAACAAATTTAGAATGTCTTCACATGCCTCTTATCTGTAGTGCTGGCTCATTTGAAATTGAATTACTTTATTTCCATTCAGATAAATGTAGCCCTGGAGTTCATTGAACTACTACTTTAACTCAGAACATTGAATGTTTGTATCGGAAAAAAAATTCCTGGGTTGCCATAGACGTTACTTTGACCGTTTATGACCTTTACGTTACAAAAATAATCGATTACGAAAGGCACATTGACCCTGTCTAAGAGTATGGTCAGAATATCTTAACTTCGTAAATTATGTATGACCCATCACGCCAGATTGGATTGATCCCACTCAACAGCTAAGGTCATATGGAGACGGGACCTCGGTTTAAAGCCTCATCCAAAAGACTGACGGGGCGGGGAATCGAGCCAGTGACCCCCGTATTTTAAGCCAAGCGCATTACCACTGCATCACCTCCGCCCCTCCCTCCCTCCCCCTCTCTTCCCCACCTCGATAGAAGGGAATCATCGGTGAAATTGAGAAGTTTCCTCGCGGAGACAAAAACATTCCTTGGCCGCGTTTAACCTTTACATTTATTACGTTACGAACAAAATCGATTACGAAATATGACCGTTTATCCTGTCTAACAGTATGACCAGACCATCTTAACTCCGTAAGGTGTGTGTGTCCCATCTCGCAAAAAGGGACCATCTGGCAAAATGAGAAAACTTTCGTCGTAAAGGCAAATACAGGTACATATAAACATTGACTGCGTTTAACCTTAGCGTTACGAAAGTAATCGAATACGAAAAGCACATTCATCCTGTCTAAGAGTAAGTTCGTAAAATATGTTAGATCTACTCATCTGGCTAGAAGGGGATCATCTGAAAAATGGTGAAGAAATTTCCTCTCGGAGGCAAACACATTAAATTGACCGCATAAGACATTTTAGAACATTCTGACCAATCAACGTCAATGAACCTTTCCTTATATTGTCTAGAGACAGTTTCATCAAAACATTTTTAAAAGACGCATTCATTATTATTGTCTTACTAATGACTTACGGCAAGTTTAAGGCAAAAGTCGTTTACAGCCAATCTATAGACATGGGTTATTCAATGTATTTTAGGCGATCTATTAAATTATTTAACGAAACTGGCCCTGAATGTCATAACTTTTTAAAATATGTGACCAATCTCGCCTAAATGGGGTACATTTGGGAGTGTAAAAATCCAGCAGAATTCTTGCCATGCTAGGGACGTTGCATTGGTTACGTTTAACCGAAAGTTACGTTAGGAACATAATCGATTACGAAAAAGACCGTTGACCCTGCATGTTCAAAATATCATAACTCGATGAAATCAACCAATTGAGAGTGCGAAAATCGAGAAGAATTCTCTTCGAGATGCTAGAGACTTTACATTGACCGTGTTTAAACTAAAGTTACGTTACGAACATAATCGATTACGAAAAAGACCGTTGACCCTGCATGATCAAAATATCATAACTCGGTGAAATTAACCAATTGAGAGTGTGAAAATCGAGAAGAATTCTCTTCGAGATGCTAGAGACTTTACATTGACCGTGTTTAAACTAAAGTTACGTTACGAACATAAACGATTACGAAAAAGACCGTTGACCCTGCATGTTCAAAATATCATAACTCGGTGAAATTAACCAATTGAGAGTGTGAAAATCGAGAAGAATTCTCTTCGAGATGCTAGAGACTTTACATTGACCGTGTTTAAACTAAAGTTACGTTACGAACATAAACGATTACGAAAAAGACCGTTGACCCTGCATGTTCAAAATATCATAACTCGGTGAAATTAACCAATTGAGAGTGTGAAAATCGAGAAGAATTCTCTTCGAGATGCTAGAGACTTTACATTGACCGTGTTTAAACTAAAGTTACGTTACGAACATAAACGATTACGAAAAATACCGTTGACCCTGTTTGGTCAAAATATCCTTACTCGCTTCAATGAGCGAATTGGGAGTGTGAAAATCGAGAAGAATTCTCCTCGAAAAGTAACGTTACGAAGATAATCGATTACGAAAGAGACCATTGTCCCTGTATAACAGAACGGTCAGAACATTATCCTGACGTTTTAACCCATTACTACACAGTGATCCCTATTGACTATTTCACAAGAAGGTGATTGAATAAACATTGTCGAAAATGAAAAAAATGCTTGTGACAAGCAATTTTTTCGTTTTCCACAACGTTTTTCAATAAAAAAAAAACGGTATTGTCTGTAAATATTGACCTGAACCTGACGAATAATATATGCAATGAGTTATTGTGACACGGAATAATCAATACTCGCCAGCACTCCTCACTGTCGAGCAGAGTCGATAGTTTCCATAAGCATTGGGACTTTGTATTCTGCACGTGCTCCTTGTGTCAATATAATGTCAGAGGGTGATTATTTCGCATCACAGTTACTCATTACATATTCAAGAGGTTCAGGTCAATATTTACGGAGTATACAATTTTTCAATATTTCATCCACTTGAAATTGTCTTCTGCCTTTTAAATTGGAATGGTCCAAAATTTTGTCGTTTGACAATGGGTAAATAGAATATGAATCTTCTTGTGAAATAAAGTGACCATGTGTGAAGCGTGAAAAGTTTACACCCTCGTCAGTCTGCGTAAGCTGACTCTGGCTGAAACTTTTGGCCCTTGCTGCATTTCACATGATGATTATCTATTTGAGTTTTAGCCTCATTTCTATAGTATGGGAAAGGGTTAACCCTTCACCAAACGGCAAAATTTTAGGGTGATCCCATTTCAATGTAAATGCAAACTACAAAATTTGTGTTGACAAAGAAAAGTATTGTGTAAAAAAACCACACAGAAAATATTAAGGCAAATGTTTTCCCAAGTTTACCTTTACTATTAGGGACGTCAAAACAAGGTATTGTTAGGGAAAGAGTTAAACAGTCTCAGCAATTCCCTAGACCACTGAATGGCCGCGTATAACCCCATTTATATACGACCTTTATTGATTATTAAGGTACGTTGACCTCCGATGTTTACGTCAATATGTTTTTTGCTAAGTATATAGTGTGAAAATATTTCAATACGGGATACCTAAACAGGTTTCTCATATTAAAGATACCAAAGTGCAATAATTATCCAAGGGTGGGTCCAGGATTTTTCAAGGGGGGGGGGGGGGGTCCAAGCCCAAATGATGGCTTACAATGTGATAAATACAGTTGCTTTTCAACGAAAACCTCGTAACTGCAGCTTATTTTAAGCTGCAACTACGAGGTTTTCGTTGAAAAGCAGCGTTATGTAACATTACACTACAATTAAATGGTCAAAATTTAATTTTTCAGCAAATGCCAGGGGAGTTCCGGACCCCCGACCCCCCCCCCCCCCCGACCCCTCCTCTAGATCCGCACTCGATTATCGTTTTGACTTCATACTTTTCGTTGTGATTATTTAATGTTTGACATTTTTCTTTTCTAATTTGATTTATTATTTTCGCTCGAATTTAGTATAGTAGCCTATTTTAAAATGACTTTAAAATGGGCATACTTCTTAAACCATCAAAAGTCGAATACAAAATCAACATTTCGTACCCTTAAACAAGCAATAGATATGACAATATGGTCGCCAAACGAGAAAATGTCAGATTAACCCAACCAATAGATAGCTATTTAAGTTGACCGAGTCATAGCCTACTTTTTACCGCGGAATGTCGTAAGGTGAATGACCGACCTTGTTATTGTATTTATACGCGTCATCGATATACCACGCGCCGTAACCAGTCGTCGTAAATAAAATCTTTTTTTTTTTCCAAAAAAAATAACATTAAAATTGACAGATATCAGTCAATATTCAAATTATTTAAAGAAAAAAAACGTCGTTCACTTCAAAGTAGAGTACTTAATTCCTGCTCATTGGTCAACTTTGACTCCTACACGATTTCGATTAGGCCTAATACATTAGAGCCAGGATCTGGAAAAGGGTCCCTTGAGGCATTTGAAAACAACATGGATCCATATTAGCCTGTACATACGCACAGTCTGATATAGATCCATATTGTTTTTCAATATCGTGTTTATGACCAGTTTATGACCAGGCTAGGGATGCTCTGCAAGGTCAATTATCGTGAGCTATAGTTTACAAAATTCACTCTTGTAAACAAATTCAACACGATAGCTCAGTCCAAACTAATGTTATATTGCATGCGAGCATGCGATGGTTTGAATCTTGCTTGTTTCTGACACATGCAGGATTTCAACCAACGCAAATTCTTGTTTTCTACGCATCTCTTACAGGGACATTTCATTCCAATTTCAATTTTATAAAGTATGTCTTGATGCCAAGATTGGTTATTCTAATGAGTATAAATACTATTTGTTTTTTTTTTTAAGTTGTTGCCAATAAGCGAGAAACACGCATTTAAAGTTGAGACATAATCCAAGCCCAAATGATGGCTTACAATGTGATAAATACAGTTGCTTTTCAACGAAAACCTCGTAACTGCAGCTTATTTTAAGCTGCAACTACGAGGTTTTCGTTGAAAAGCAGCGTTATGTAACATTACACTACAATTAAATGGTCAAAATTTAATTTTTCAGCAAATGCCAGGGGAGTTCCGGACCCCCGACCCCCCCCCCCCCGACCCCTCCTCTAGATCCGCACTCGATTATCGTTTTGACTTCATACTTTTCGTTGTGATTATTTAATGTTTGACATTTTTCTTTTCTAATTTGATTTATTATTTTCGCTCGAATTTAGTATAGTAGCCTATTTTAAAATGACTTTAAAATGGGCATACTTCTTAAACCATCAAAAGTCGAATACAAAATCAACATTTCGTACCCTTAAACAAGCAATAGATATGACAATATGGTCGCCAAACGAGAAAATGTCACATTAACCCAACCAATAGATAGCTATTTAAGTTGACCGAGTCATGGCCTACTTTTTACCGCAGAATGTCGCGAGGTGAATGACCGACCTTGTTATTGTATTTATACGCGTCATCGATATACCACGCGCCGTAACCAATCGCCAAGAACATTTTTTTTATTTTTTTTCTCTCCAAAAAATAACATTGTAGATATCCAAGACATTAAAAGAAAAAAAACGTCGTTCAGTTCTAAGTAGAGTGCTTCCTACTCATTTGTCAACTGTGACTCCTATACACGATTTCGATTAATACATTAGAGCCAGGATCTGGAAAAGGGTCCCTTAAGACGTTTGAAAACAACATAGATCCGGATCAGCCTGAGCATACGCACAGTCTGATATAGACCCATATTGTTCTCCAATAGCGTGTTTATTCTTGTCTTTTTTTAAGGGAGATAACATTTCATTTAACGTTTTCATTTTCTCAAAGTACATGTATCTCTTAATGCCAATACATTAAAGATTGATTATTCCAATGCGTATAATAGTTCCCTTAAACGGTGCAATCTTTTGTCTTAAATTTTTCAACATTTTCATAACAAAATATGCTTTTCGGACAAAGATGAAAATAAAATGTGGGAAAAATATATGTGAAATATCACTTTAAGTATCCCTCAATATTTTCTTTAACTAGAAAATAATTGTGATTCTATGTCGAAAAAATATATTTGTCCATAAAAATTAAACTTTTAATGTTATTTCGATAACATTCATTAATTTATTACTTTTTATTTTATTTATGAATTCATTCGTTTCATTACAATCACTTTGGAAAAATAAAAAAAGTTGTTGAAAAATTGCAGGAATTCTTACCAAAGTATTAGCTATTCCCTTTTACAATTCACATTGTATAATAAGTCAAGAAAATTTTGGCCTTTAAATAAAAATTGTGTTTATGACACACATTTCCATATATGGTTTGAAGCTTAAATATTTCTCAAATTATCAACTCAAATTCTTAGAATTTGACCGAAAAATTAAAAGATGATAACATTTGTATGAGACAGTCGAGACCCATATTTCAAAACCTTTCAACTCTTTTTCGACCTTCATACGAAAATCTAGCTCCCTTTGAAGATTAAAGTACGAGTAATTCTGTTCGTCCAAAAACAAAAACATTGCACTAGTCTATCAAATTTTACATGTAAGTTTTCAAGTTGTAAATACTAAGATTCTCAGCTAAATGTGCATCTTTTCGAAAAGTATGCCTACTGGCAAAAAAAATTCACTTATTCAATGCACAACTCTTCGACCTAGGGGTTAAGTTTAATAATACCGCGATTTTTGTTTAAAAAAACCTCGTAACTATAGCTTGTGTAATGATGTAGTTACAACGTTTTCGAAGAAAACCAGCAAAACTCATTCAGCTGAAATGTGATAAAAGACAGATATGACAAAATAGACCTTCGTGCTATTTGAGACCAACATGGATGTAGATCAGTACGTGTATAATTATGCACAGCCTGATCATCCAGGCCCGTGGGAAGCAATTTATTATTGGGTAGGCTCAAGCCCCAATGTCTGAATATGGGAAAGGGGATACATCGGATTTTTACTGAATTTTCGGAAATTTAAGGAAAATTTTGTATTTTTGGACAACTTTTTTGGTCGCCGTAGCCACCCTGTTCCTTCGGGCCTGTCGTGATCTTCGTTGTTAATAATTTTCTAAAATGATCTACATGGCATGGCGGAACTGTCGGGAAAACCATGTACTCTGTTCAGACTGCATTCACGCACATGACGTTGTTTTGCCGTCTCAAGCGCCATAAGGCCCCCTTTTAACATATCGCAGCAGAGCTACAGATAAGAGGGGATGATGACTTTCTGAAATGCGATATTTCGGTTATTGTTCAAAAAGCCGTATGTTGTGGGTACTCATTTGAATCGTCTCATCCAGACGATTCAAATGAGTACACACAACATAGGATTTGGATTTGAAATAACAATATTAGAATGTCTTTGCTCCTTCTTTAATCGTCGCTTTTAAACGAAAAGCTCGTAACTGCAGCTTGTTTTAAGCTGCAGTTACGAGGTTTTCGTTGAAAAGCAGCGTTATTGTAGCTCAGTCGCAGCCCATTTATTTTACCTTTTACAGGGCAATAGGTCAGAATTTGTTAAATACGTTAGAAATGTCAAATAAATGGGTCAAATCTGTGTCGTTTGATTTGAATGAGTTTTGACCCTTTTCCAAAAGATGATCTGTTCCAATTTCAGAGGAGTTGCAAACGACAAAATTTTTGATGACGTAAGACGAAATTGAGTGTGTCACAGCATAAGATAGTGAGAGAAAAGGAGACATTGCAAATATATTTGTTGCAAATAATATTAATATATCTACTTAGGCCTACACGTCAAAGCAAGGGTTTGGGGAGACGGAAAATGATTAACGCTACTTTTAACGACAAGAGGACCATGATGGTCCTAAATCGCTCACCTGAATCAAGACGACAAGAGTGATAATGGCAATTTTGTCAAATTCAAAGGCATAAAACTAAGGATGGTTATTTTCAAAGCATACTGATCAGTTAGAGATTGATCATTTATCATATTATTACATGATTTGGACTGTGGTTTGAAAGAATATAGCGAAAGACCACCATCTGATAAGCTAGGCTAATCCTTTCTTAATTGTTTATTTTATTGCAGACTTAATTTTCCATATTTATAATTTGAAAGCAGATGTAGGCAAAAATATGAGTAACAGTTAAAAATAAAGAGAACAGAAAAACATTTAAAAAATCAATACATTGGACGGAAAAGAGAAACTACGTGTACCAATTTCTATCATATGTTCCATATTCTTTCGACGTTTTCTAACAGAAGCAAGCAGAAGTTCGTAACAAGCACAGAAAACAATATAGCACACAAAATATTGAGGCTAAAGGAGAAACTGCTGGTTATCAGTATTTTCTTCTTTTGTCTCAAAGTATTCCTGAGATTTGCCAGTCAGGAACGTCAAAGCCAAGTCTTGTTATTTGTTTGGGAGAGATTTGAAGGAAACTCATTTGCTAAACGACACTTTTTTCAGTCAAAGTTCTTTTAGTTGTTGTAGACGGTTGAATTAATTTTGCAAAGAGCACCAATCTTTTTAGATCTGGACATAATAGTTCTAGAAAAACATTTTATCCTTCCCTCGATGTTATAGGAAATCTTCTTTTTTTAAAAGGGCGCCGACGCCATGTACGAATTGTTTTGGAAAGATTTGTCTACATTATCAAACGAAATAAGAATTTCTCATTAAACCATTACCAAACGACAAAATTTTAACCTAATGAATTTAAATGGAATTACAGACGGCCAAATAGCTTATAGTATTACTAAAAAGAAAATGTGAATATTGTATCTTAGAAAATATTATGGCAAAAGAAGAATATGATGTTTAGTTCTATCATCATTTTCTTCTTTTGACTCAATGTTTCGCAAGTCATTTCTGATAGACCAGGGACGTCACAACCAGGTCTTGTTTGGGAAAGAAGTAATCGAAAATCCCGCGAATCAGTGCGGGAAATAGAAAACACATTTTCATTGACTACCTTCTAATAACTAACATAATAATTTTGAGCCTGAATCTGGAAATACGTTCCTTAAGGCTTTTGAGTCCGACATAGATCCAGATCAGCCTGTGCATACGCACAGTCTGATCAGGATCCGTGCTGTTCTCTAATGACTTCTCCGTGACCTGTAGTAAATTAAAGAGAGCAGCATGGATGCATATTTGACTGTATTTGACAACATGCTTATCTTGAAACTCAATTTTTAATAAAAATGCTATAGGGGACGTTTTTTTTCAGATCCACGCTCATATAGAATCTATAGACTTTCACTTTATATAAACGAATATTATATTAATAAAAAAAATGCATTTTAAAAACTTCTTCCTCATTGGACAAGTAAAACTTTGTTTCATTTTAGCCCATTACCAAAACGACTAAATTTTCGGCTTGTCCAAATTCAAAGATGTTGCAGACGATAATTTCAAGTGAATGAATTTCTAATTTTAGGCGGAAGAAAACATTATGTGAAATGTAGAAATTGATTGTCACAAAAAAGAAATAATTGTGGGAAATGAAGAAATTGCTTGTCACAAAAGCCTTTATCTTTTGAGGCGTCAAAAGGCGTCGTTATATAAGAAACGGTTTACAAAAGCTTATGTAAATCTAAATGTGTGAAAATTGACAAAAGAACAAATAAAACTTAAAATGACTTTACCTCAACTTTTAATCCAACATCCCGTCCGATGAAATAGATCTAGTTTAAACGCAAACCTAATAGAAATTACTAAAAATATCCCCTTTTTTGTAGCAAAATAAATCGATTAAATAATGTTTTTAAGTTTTTTCTTTTGAACTCAGGCGTCAAAAGTAATACCAACTCTACCTTACAACTATTTTTAAATGATCACGAAAATAAAATCACAGCCCCATCTAATGCACCATACAATTTTCGGAATGGTTTCCGACTTGGGACACTATATTACATAAGAGCGCATTACGAACACGGTAACCAGTCTCCAAGAGGGCAAATCGAAGTAGGCCAGTCTATGTCATCGCGACCTCATTATCGGTCGTTCACCGCCTTCCGTAAACTCTTGACTGCGCATGCGCGAGACTACGTAGATTCTAAAAGTAGACCATACCGATCGTCTGCTTTAGACTAGAGTACACGAAATGAGGTCGGCCTGCCATTGTACTCCGACGAGGTCAATGTACTTAGCTTGAAACTATCGGAGTATGTTCAACTCTTACGTTAACCCTTCTTGCTCACGAAACGGTAAAAATATTCGATTGTTCTAGTTTAAAAACTCGCTGCAGATGACAAAATTGGTGATAATAAGTTAGCTTTGATGTTCAAAATGGCGATGAAAATATTGAGACAAAAGAAGAAAATGCTGGTGACCAGCATTTTCTTCATTTGTCTCAATATTTTCATAAAACTTTGGTATCATTATCGTCCAAAAAGATGTCTTGTTTTGGGAAAGGGTTCACCGGGCGAGGTTACGATGAACTTTTCAACGTGAGGCAAATATTATTATCGCTTATAGTCTTTTTACCCTCGCCCAAAACAAAATTTTTAGACTAGTCCAATATCAAGAAATAAATACAACAAAACCAATTAGTGTCAAAAATCGTATTTGGGGGATAGAAAACAATGAGAGTACAGGAGAAAATGTGGGTTATTTTTTCTTCTATTCTTTACATGTTTAAGATTCCAAAGTCTTTAATGTCCAGACCTTTAAACTAGGTGTTGCTTGGGAAAGTGTCAATCAGATGAAAAAAAAACGTAATCTGTATTTATGTTTTTAGTCAAAACTGTTGTAAAACCGCGTAAGTTTCCGTGCTCTTAAAGTAATTTCCCGCTAAATTTCTTGAATCATTTTGGAGGGTTATTATGACACTTTCAACAATTTTGACTTCGTCGCCAAACTGGTTATAATGGGCTTTTTGACGAAAATTTCAATTTTTATTACATTTTGAGTAGAACTAATCAGTAATTTGTCATTATAAAACATCTTTAGAAGCTAGTTGGCTGTAAAACACTTTCAGCAATTTTTAAGATGAACCTTCTAAGATCACTGTGTTGTAAGTTGTCCGTTAGATTTGTGTAGTTTGTACGGAAGTTTTGAGTGGTCAATCAAAGATGGCGTCCGTGGAAAATCGTATGAGGTGGGTGTCTTAGTTTTTCGTCGATAATTTCCTTACATGGCCGTATCTTGTCTTGATACTGATATCACCGTACAGGAGAAATGTATACCTATTCACGGTGCTATATATAGGCGGGGGGCCAGTGGGGCCTACCATGCACCCCCCCCCCTAGACTTTTTGCCACTGGTGCCAAATTGTTCCTTAGGTCCTACTTGTTGAAAATCAGAGGTGCCCCCAAGAAAAAACTCATTCCCGCTATATGAAACAGCACCGTTTCCATGGCAACCCCTATGCGCTTTTGAGAAAATGACAGTAGTTGAAAAAACATCAATATCTCTGCTTACAGATATAGTAGATCAGTACTTTTGGTATCAAAATGAAGCTTAGACATTGTTCTTGAATTTGGTATGTACATATGCAAATTAACTAATTTGCATATGCATGATTTTTAAGATTTAATTAAAAAAATTGATGAAATTTTCGTCGTTTTTTTAAAATATGATACAAAAATAAGCTATTACTCACTTACTTTGTTGGTTACATTAACAATTTTGGTATCAAATTGAAGCCTAGACATCCCTCCTTAATATACATTAGTCAAATAAGATATTTTTTGCATGCATGATTTTTAGTGATTTTTTTTAATTTTGCCGAAAAATTTGCATATTTATGAATATTTGATATATGTAGTTCTTTCAAGCCTTATAGAAGGACTGACTCACTTTGTATATGTAAAACTTCATTTACAAAATAGAATTGGGCATATTAATGTCATTTTACTGAATCAGAGTGCATTAAATTTTATTCTAGGGTGCGGTTTCCATGGCAACATATCTTGAAAAATGGGTTTAGAAGGTATCACAGGAGAAAGAGCTTTTGTTCACTAAGTCCTGGATGTAGACTGACAATTAATGTTTTAGATTGATGTTTAGAGATCCATCTTTACTTTTTAGAATAGTTATGCAAATTAGCTAATTTGCATATGCATTATAATGAAGAATTAATTAGAATAACCAATTTAATTATCATCATTTTTCGCGAGTGCAGCTGGAAAATCAGCTGTAGCTCTCATAGTTCTGAATATATATTAACACTTTTGGTATCAAAATAAAGCCTGGACATTTTTCTTTATTTTCCAACGCAGTAATGCAAATTAGTTAATTTGCATATGTATGATTTTAAAGATTTAATTAGTATTTTTCTTGATTTTTTTGCAATTTCTATCAAGATTAAAACAGAAAAAAAGCTTTAGCTAAATAAGTTGGTGGTGTATAGTTACAATTTGGATATTAAAATGAAGCATAGACACTCATCATGGTTTTCAGTGATGCAAATTAGCTTATTTGCATATGCACAATTTTTTATATCTTTTTAAATATAATTTTAGTAAAGAAATATCTCAAATTTGGGAATACATGTGATGATGTATTTGATACATAGAGTGATTTCAAGCTGTATAGATGGACTAAAACATATTTTTATGTAACACTTCATGTTCACAACATATTTTTTCATT
Source organism: Fragum sueziense (assembly GCA_963680895.1). Lineage (NCBI taxonomy): Eukaryota > Metazoa > Mollusca > Bivalvia > Cardiida > Cardiidae > Fragum > Fragum sueziense. The sequence goes on along the minus strand of OY804609.1, from coordinate 38,897,060 downwards.
TTAAGGCTGTTTTACAAAATTATTTTGAATTACAGTATGCAAGAAGGTTCATAGAAACACAATATTATCTTCCTTAAAACAGTTAAAAGGGCAGGAGAAATAGCTCATGCTCTCCAAGTCCTGGGTGCAGATTCTCTATATGGGTATCAAAATAAAGCTTAGACAACCATCTTTATTGTTTTGTTCACTTATGCAGATTAGCTAACTTGCATTAGCTAACTTGCAAATGAGTTTGAATAATGAATGATATACGATAGAATTTTCTTCTATTTGTTAATACTTATGAGATATATGGCAAATTCGACTTTGTTGAAGGACTTCATCATGCTATATTTTGATATCAAATATTCTATTGTGAAAAAGAAAGTGTTCGAAAAATGACGAATTCTGATTAATGCGAGTTTGGCTTTGATTTATCCAAATGAGGAGAGCATGTATGGCATTGAATTATCACTATCCAGTATGTAACTTGACATGAGCATTGGGTTAACGACGAAACTTACAGTGCAAGCCAACTAGCTAGTGATAGAACACAACTGGAGGAGTGTAGAAAGATATGAGGGGGTGTCTTCTCTCGCCTTAGTAAACAAAAAATGGGAAAAGAGACTATTTTCTTGTCACAAGGAAGTTACCTTAATATATACTCTCCATACAAACATGATCCATAAGTAACATAATTAGACCTGAACCGAAATTCCATGTACATCTTATCACATTGCTTTTCTTTCAATAACAAGTTACCAGTTCTTGCGACCCTCAAAGGTTCAATAAGATAAGATAGAACAGATACAGGTAGGCTAAAAAGCATGTATTGAGTACAAAAGCATTGGTAAGAGCATTCTGGTCTTTTAAGGAGAAGGGCTTTGGAGAAAATAATAACAATATTTGCCTCTCCTACCAAACAGGTGACAAAATATACTCAAGTGTCATGATTAATGCAAGCGAGACCTTTCCAAGCCTAACCTAAAACGCCTGAAGCAAAATGACACCACAATAATTATTCAGATCAGCAACATACAACCACAGGATATCTCCAATACCAGCTCAAGCGAGCTACGCAAACAGCATGGTCTCGAAGACTTAGAAACCCCTCTAGAGGGAAAGGAGGATAAGATGGTATGGACATGCTAAGAGATCCAATTGGGCAATAAAACAGAGTACAACATGCAGGTCACAGGTACGCGCGGATGAGGGAGGACTTAGATGAAATGGAAGTAACTGTCAGAGAGGGGTCTAATAGAAAGGAATATACCACCCATATGAAAAGAACAATTGGATTGATGTATTGATTGATTGTGCTTTAACACCACTTGAACTGCTATGGTCATATCATAGCAGCTGGAGCACCTTTGCATGGATTTCAGGTATTTCTTTCCACCGGTATTACCACAATATCGAATCGGAGCCTCAAACTGCTTTCTCACAAAGATGATTAGCACCCATTGGTGAGAGACAAATGTCAGAATGTGAATTGGCCAGGCAGGGATTCTAACTCACGACCCCTGAATTGATAGACTCGGTCGTTAGCAACTGAGCTATCTCGGCTATGCAAAGTAAATGGAAGAATGGAGTGAGAACAGCCATACATGTGCAGCAAGACAGCAAGCTGGAAGGCAGCACATTGAAGTGGCGATGCTTCTACACCTGCAAGTTAAATACAAAACTTGGAAATGAGTGAGTGAGTTTATGTGCAGAGACAAGACTGGTGCTTTTAGGAATTTTATAACATATCAAGAGTATCACTTTTTTCAAGGAACAATGGATTATGTATACAGTTGAAGAAGTAATCCCATGTGAAAGGAGAAGGCAATCGGCTGTATGAGGCAGGAGAATTGGCACCTTTAACTTATTTTTCCCGTCTCGACTATCAAACTCAATCTTATAAAAGATGTTAGAGATCATAGAGTGATCATAGAGGTTCGTATTTTTAGAGAGAAGGGGATCGATCGGCCAAGTGATGGTCTGAGTAGGACTATGATGCGGCTCAGATGAATGGAGATTCCTTTTCTCAAATGAAAGAAGGGATGAGGATAAATTGTCTAGAGAGATGACAATGTCTGATAATGTAAAGAAGCAGATTTTTCTGAGACTATTGTTAAGTTAGTAGACGGTGAAGACTATGAGTGTCGACAATTGCTTAGTCAAAAAGTAGAGTCATTTGAATCACAGTACCTATAAAAGATGACTACTGATCTGAAAGGACTCAATCAAAGTCCTACTCGTAGGGGTTGTATTCCAAACCTGGACAAGAAATCATGAATAGTTGAAATATTGTAGCAAAAATGAAAGAGAAGACAGCATTATAAGTATTGTAACTGAGACTGAATATGCTTTTAGTCTTAGACAGAGGATAAATTTCATAAGAGACATACAAATTCAGATTAAGAGAGGCAAGGAGTTGAAGTCTGACCAACATTTGAGAGAAAGCCAGGATAACGAGGTTCATGTAATTGCAATGTATCACTTTGACATCTGCACTTCATGGATTTGTGACATAAACAATTGTAGGCATCATACAGGAAAGCAATATCGGGTAATTAAGTTGGAGATTTGCATGAGAAGAACACATTCAATATTCTTCTAACGAGAAACCCTATCAAACACAGAAAAAAGACTGAAAGGTTTTATTAAGTAAATTAAAGATATTCTTTTATTGTCCCATTATTCTTTCCTTCAATAAAGAAAAAATGCACAATTTCCATTTTACAAGATGCAACACTGTTGTATCAATGCAGGACCTTGGAGCAATTGTTCGGACCTTGATTTATGACCTTGACAATCATGCCATTTATTTTGAGGCTAAATGGTGAGTGTTTGTGGGATGTACCTACTAAATTTAAGCAAAATAATATAAAAATATTAATATAAGAACTATTGATACTTGACATTAGATCTGCATGATAAATTCAATATAAAAGTCATTCAACAATTTGAATCTTAAATTCATTGTTTTTCTCAGAATTATTCACAAATTAAAGTCAATTTTATTAAAAAGGGTCAAAAATAATTGTTTAAATTCATTTGAAATATAGCTAATGCAAGTTAGCTTATATGCATACATGCTAAAAAGAAGATGGACAGACTTTATTTTGATACCCAAATTGTAAGTCTACACCAAGAACTTGGTGAGTTATAGCTTTTTCTCTTGCTACACCTAACTACTTTTAAATTAAAAGAAAACATGTTTCCGTGGAAACGACACCTTCTTGTATATCCAGGCATAATGCAAAACTATTGTAAATGCATTTTTGAGAATTTTCCTGAAGTCTAATAAAGGAATGCAATTATTGTGTTCTAATATTGGATTTCAAATCTGTAAAATTAAAAAGTTATTTAGAATTAAAAAAAATGTTTTAAATCTTTAATTTTAAGAAACTTATTATTTTTCCCCTCCCCAGTAATTTTTTACAAAACATAGTTACAATAGTTTTGCACTAAGCCCTCGGTATTGTAATTCAAACTCATATAATTCTGTAAAAAAGCCTCAAAATGCTTAATTACTTTGTTGTCATGTAATGTTACATAAAAATATGATAAAGTCTTTCCATACAGTTTGAAAATGTTGTGTGTATTAGATATTACCTAATCCCTATTTATAAGTATTTTTTTTTGAAATGTGCATATGCAAATAAGCTAATTTGCATCACTGAAAACCATGATGAGTGTCTATGCTTCATTTTGATATCCAAATTGTAACTATACACCACCAACTTATTCAGCTAAAGCTTTTTTTTATTCTTGATAGAAATTGCAAAAAAATCAAGAAAAATACTAATTAAATCTTTAAAATCATACATATGCAAATTAACTAATTTGCATTACTGCGTTGGAAAATAAGGAAAAATGTCCAGGCTTTATTTTGATACCAAAAGTGTTAATATATATTCAGAACTATGAGAGCTACAGCTGATTTTCCAGCTGCACTCGCGAAAAATGATGTTAATTAAATTGGTTATTCTAATTAATTCTTCATTATAATGCATATGCAAATTAGCTAATTTGCATAACTATTCTAAAAAGTAAAGATGGATCTCTAAACATCAATCTAAAACATAGCCAAGTACCAGTGTTGTTCTATCGCATTTGGTCGTAGTGCAAAGACAGCCCAACACGGAAAACTTTTTTCGAAGCGAGAAAGTTGCCCTTTTAAGGACGATTACATGATAAACAGCAAACTAAGGAACAAACTATTGCCCTAACTTGGATGTTTTTAACATGCTCTTTTCTATGGTTACCGTTATTGTACACAAAAATGTCCAGAATGACCACAAACTCTGTGTTTACTAAATGGCAAAACAACGGTGTAGTCACAGTGAAAATATGCAGACACAACGGTGCGGTTTCTGTGTTATCTGTACGGTGTAGTTATTATTTTCATAAAAAATGTGAACGGTGTAGACTTGGTATGTTGTTTAGGGTGAACCAGCTCTAACGGCTAGCAGATCATATGCAGCTCTGATTTATCTCCCTCATATACTTTGGTCTAGGAAAACCCAGTTCTCTCCCTTGATGAAAACGCCGCCATCCTCAAAGTAAATGAAAACAAAAGTTAAGGAAATATGCCGTATTCTCTTTTCTTCATTCACCTAAGCCTAAAACAGTCCAAAGTATGTCTAATTTAGTTTTCGGAAGACACTTTTTTGTTTTCTTTTTTTTTTTTTTTTTTTTTTTTTTGTTATTGAATTAACATCTGACGGATATGATAATCACAAGAATACCATCACAAAATATTAAACAAGACATGCAGTAAACGTCATTTTAGAACAATGTTTACTGACTTAACATAAGATGTGGATGCAATGGCCAGTTTCTTGTTTATCCGTTCATTTGATTTGTAGATTCGGAATTTCGGCTCTGGCTTTGAATTTTTCTTTGTAACTGTTTTAATTTGTTATCACAATCAATCCTTGTAATTAATGAAATGATTTCAACTCATGGAGTTTGATAATTATTGATCGACATGTATCTTGTTTTCAACTTGACCGCTCATTGAAAAGTCCGATTTTACCCAAAATAAAGGATAAATAGCAAAACATAACTTTTAAATTTGTTTCATAAACATTTGGGAATTTTTTCGTCTTGTTCGACTTAAAGTAATCAAGTGTTGAAAATAGAATTACGGAACTGCAAAATTTATTTTGACATTTTCAGACATAATTAACCTCTTCTTCAGGACTGACAGTTTTCTGACCAAGCTTTTTTGGGCCCACTCATAAAATATAACCATTTGCAATGAAAAAGGCAATATCCTAGTCGCCAAGATCGTTTGACTATTGGAGTAAAACGCATTGAAGTACTTCCAAGAGAGTAGAGCTTACACACATCCATAAATAAATGAAATGCAATGTTTTCCATTGGGAACCGACCTGCCTTGACCATCTTATGAAAAGATAACCAATTACCTAGTTGATCAATGCTTCTCAATGACTTAATCACATCTAGGAACAAACTGTTCATTTCAGCCATTATTTCCATGTCTCATGAGTCCTTGTCCGTGTCATCTGTTTCAGCAGGTCCAATGAAAATATCAGGAATTAAGGTCGGAGCTTTTTGAACGACTTTATGGGGTGTTGAACTTAGTTATTTTATGTGCAGGACTCATGCATACAAAATCGAGGATACCATCGATAGAAAAATTGGTAATTCCAAAATCCTGATTTTCTACGTTGATGATGTCTATCTTGTGTATTCTATGCTCGCAAATGGGGATGATGTCCTAGTCTGACTGCTTCATAATATCTGGAATTATACTAAAGTTCAGAGTTTTTAAACCTTTTTGGCCTGCCTCATCATTGATCTCCCTCCTGTGCACTTTTAATATCTGGCTGGAATGGTCCTGTTCCGGATGCTTCACAACCTTTTCGAAACTTCATTCGAAATGACAGTAGTAACAAGTGAACCGCATGGAACTGAAAATAAAAGATAAAATAAAACATACGCCGGCAGATTCTTGGTATTTTCTACTATTTGACCTTTACGGAATTGCTTTGACAAATAGCAAAGAAACTAGATTCTTTCTCTATTCTGGTTAAAGTATATTTTGTAGACATTATTGTCACCTTCTTTGCTGCAAAGCATTTACAAGTCAGTCACATATTATCATAATTGTTGAAGAATTTCGGTGGTAATTGTAAAACGTGATTCCCAGGCATGAAAATGTTATCATTAAACAATACAATATTATCATTCCAGAAATAATAAGTTCTGCATTGCTTCAAGTCTACACCGTTCACAATTACATTATGTCTACACCGTTCACAATTTGTTATGAAAATATAACCACACCGTACATAAAACACAGAAACTGCACCGTTGTGTCTGCATATTTTCACTGTGACTACACCGTTGTTTGGCCATTTAGTAAACACGGTGTTTGTGGTCATTCTGGACATTTTTGTGTAAAATAACGGTAACCATAGAAAAGAGCATGTTAAAAACATCCAAGTAAGAGCAATAATTTGTTCCTTAGTTCGCTGATTACTGTGTAATCATCCTTCAAAGGGCAACTTTCTCGCTTCGAAAAAAGTTTTCCGTGTTTGGCTGTCTTTGCACAACGACTGAGCACGATAGGACAATACAGGTACTTTGATATATATAACCGTTGATAGGCATACATTTCTCCTGTATAATGATATCAGTATCAAGGCAAGATAAGACCGTTTAAGAAATTTATCGACGAAAAACTATGACACCTACCTCTCATGTTGTATCGTAGTCGCCATCTTTGAATGGCTGCACAAACCTAACAGACAGCTTACAACACAGTAAAGATAGGCACATTAACAAAGTTCTAATAGCAGACGCCAAGTTGTCAATTACGTGTAATTACTGGTGGTTAGCTCCAAATAAGTCAGATTGATTTGGCTTTAACGCGTCTTTCAACCGCTATGGTCATATAGCAGCAGCTGGAGCACCTTACCACGAATTCCTGTCGTTTCTCCTACCAGTACTAACACAGCATCCATACTGAGCTTCCAACTGCTCGCTCTCAGAGATTAACGATTATAAAACCTGCCCGGTCGTTTGTTGTTAATGACCTCCTCAACAATTTCGAATGTTATTTATGCGTAGTAATCGGATGTAACGGTGGGGAAGGACGTGACATAACAATTGCAGAAAAGCGCAAATAACTCGGTTAATACTGTTGAATCAGAGAATGCGAAAATACGTCAGGGATTTGATGGATGTGTATTTGTTTCTTTTTAATCAGCTGATAAAGAATATTGACGACCCCAAGTAAAATTTTACTTGGGGTCGTCAATAACTTTTTGTCTTTTTCCCAGATCAAAGATAATTTGTTTTTGAAATAGCTTCATAATGAGTCGAACTGTCGAAGTAAAATTTTGTTTTGTATATCTAAATGTCGTTGAACCATATAAAATAGATTCATTATTAAACGAGAATAGTTACATTTTTTTTTTTTTTTTTTTTTTTTTTTTTTTTAAAGCAATACAACTAATATTCTCGTTTACTAGTTCTGTTATACTATGGCCTATATTTGAAAATCATCAAAACATTTGAGCTTTATCAATTTTTTCGTATTAATTAACCGGGCAACCTAAATTTTAAATAAAAATCTTTCGAAAGCATTCGAAGAAAAGAAGAAGTGCTAACACCATCATTCCGTCATTTTGTTCCATTTCATTTAGTTAAAATACATTCGCATAAGAAACTCTGTAATTTCCGTAAAATCATTTCTTTCGTTTTGGGCTAGACCAATTTTGGCGTTTGGGATAATGACAATATTGGTAATCAACATTTACTGAACAAATGTAAAATTTCATTTGTTTTAAATTGTCGTCTGTAACATTTTAGAATTTGGACAAGTCTTAAATGTAGCAGTCCGGTAACGACTTTCGAAAAACGGTGTCTGTACGATATAATACCGAAAGCATTGGTGGAAAGAGATAAAACTTCGGTTATGTACATGTATCTGTAATTTCTTCTTTTCCCCCAACGTGGTCATACTGTGAACCTTGTCTATTTGAAACATTAAAACAGTGATGGTATTCGCAAACCAGTCTAATTTCTAGTCTAATCATAAAATTACAAAACAAGCAATCTGATTGGCCGAGACGTAAGTCTCGTCCAATCAGATATCATGTAATGTAATTTAGAATTAGAAAACAAATTGTGAACATTATGCACAGTTGTTGGAAGCAGTCCCTGTGCGGTATTCATCAACCAGTAAAATTCCATGCACATGTATACCTTTAAGATTACACAACAACCCATCCGATTGGCCAAGGCGAATGTCTCGTCCAATCAAAAAGCTTGTAATGTAGAAGAAAGATTTAGAACTGTCGGTGAATGCTGTCCTATTTTTTGTTTAGTGGAAGTTAATTAGGTCACGTTAAATTTATGTAACCACTAACCACCTTCATTTGCATATTTCAAGTAAAGTACAAAATAATGATATCAATCAAACTGGTGTTTATTCGACGTAAATATTCTAACGAAAAAAGTAACTTTGCATACTTCTTTTCTGATTTTTTAAAAAAAGGCGACATATTTACCAGACATATCTCTCGCATGTGTCCTTATGATACGTTTGTTCATAAAATATCAAATGTCACCAACTGTACATGCACGAATGTTCGACGTTAACGCACTATATGTTTGGGTGTTTTGTTGCACTGCGTAGTTTCTAAGAGAGTTTGAACTTTGTTTTGTGGCAAAACTGTAGTAAACTTTTTTGTTGTTAAGAAAAACATTAAGAATTGTTTAATTGAACAGAAAACAACGTGATACATTTATCCAAAGACGCATGTTAATGCGTGCTTCAGACATAGTCCTCTAATGTCAAAGAAAGTGGTAGCCAAGCGTTTTGGTGTGCATAGAAACACCCTAAAGGCACTTTTGGGACAATTTCAACAATTTAGAAACACCAACGACTTGCCGAATTCGAGACGTCGACGCGTGACGTCATTCCGACAGGTCATCCATAATCGGATCAACCGACAGTGAAATCGACTGTAAGCGGCAACAGTTACGGCTAGGCTGATTCCAGAATTGAGTTATATCAGCAGAGAGCCTGTTAGAGATCGTTTAATGGAGCGCTTCATCTGTCTTCGACGTCCTGCGATATGTCCAGTTTTGCTACGACATCGTCGACAACATCGTTTTCAGTGGCATAGACAACATCTACGATTTCGTAAGACCGATTTGTTCAAGGTATTGCTTATTGGTGCGTCTCGTTTACATCTGTACAGTCCGATGACCGACCTCGCATCGATAACCGCGTTTGGGAACGTCTTATAGATTCATGCATTATTCAACGTCAGCGAATGACTAGTTGGCTCCAGTATTGGTCAACGTCTCAAGAAGAAGCTTTAAAGAGCCGTTTGTGACTGTTTAGTTGTCTTGTTGCTGCAAAGCATTATCGATACCAATAATGTTCACACTTGAAAATGGCTTGTGAACTTGAATTTTACCATTCCATACTTTGCGGGCTTGTAATGGTGATAACGAGTAGTGTAGTAAACTGACAATCATTGAAAATTAAAGGTTAAACGTTTGTATTCCTAATTTTAAAACTTGATTTATCTACTTATGTATTTAATATTTTATAAAGAGAGGAAATAAGAGCACAGTTACTTTTTTCCTTTAGTATACTTTTAGGTAGTCGACCCCTAATGATATTCACGCGACATCGGAACATTTCTTGCGTAGTCGTTATTTTAAAACATTTGTTACGTATCCGAACCTGTTCGGGCGACGTCGTAAACATTCGGGGGTGGAACATTCCACCGCCGAATGTTTACGACGTTAACCGAATATTTCCGACGTCGTGTGAATTTTATTTGGGTGGACTACCCTAACCCTTCCCAACACAAGCTCTTGTCTTTCCGTCTAAACAGCTTTGATAGAAATTGAAGAGAAGCGAAGAAAATATTGGTTATCACATTTGCTTTATATGGTTTAACATTTCTCCACATTCCCCACACTGTTTAACGCAAATAATTTTCGTTAAGCCTCCCTTACAACCCGTCGTGCGTCTTTTTAAATCGCACGTTTTAAAACTCTGCAAAATCGCACGATTTATAAAGACGCACGACGGGTTGTAAGAGCGCCTCAAAATATGTACAATCAAAGCAGGTCAAAAGTATGAATCTCTTTCGAGAAAAGTACGCATTCTTTGTGAATTTTCTGGAATTTCAGTACATCGTTCCCTGCGCCACACGCACGATTGTCGTATGTGCTCCGTACTTCTGTCTTGAGTTCTTGCGAAGTTCTAAAAGACGCAGAATGGTCGTAGCAAAGAATTGTCCGGTCAGTTCTTAGCTGCGTGCAGTCTGTGTCGTGGTTGCGTCCACCAAAATCGTACGTTGCACGTACGTGCATCGCACGACTAAACGTACGTTTTAGACGCAGACCGCATGCAGACCGTACGCAGGATCACGTGAGACTGGTTGTAAAGTCTATCGGTTATAACTGTAGACTTGTATACAAACACTAATCAAAGTACTGATAGTACTGAAGGTCGGGAAACAGAGGATTCGAAATACAGTAAATGGTCAATTTTCTTAAATTTACATTGAATTCGTAAAATATTCTCAATGTTGTTATCTGATTGCACATTAAAATTAATCCTTATACTCTTATTCCCGAGTTAACATAAGCAAAAATTTGATATTTCTAGAAAAAAAAATTATAGGAGACGAAAGGGTAATTGTCAACAATATAGATCTACTCCATTACACGGTCCGCCGCGATATGACCCTAGTAGTTGAAAACTGCGTAAAACCCCAATAAACCAAATCCATTACACGATGTCGTATTTTTTCGGGTGATGTCGTTAAAATTCGGTGATGGAAAGTGTCGATTTCTTTTAACCCGTAACTTGTCCGTGTTGAACGGGTAACCGTATGTTAAAAATATTGACGGCGTCGTCAGAAAAGATCCGACGTCGCATGAATCTCATTACGGATGGACTGCCTTAATGAATTGTCTGGGTTAACAGTTTATAAAACATTATATCATTTTGATATCCATTATAAAAAGGTTTGAGGATACATTGTGGCAAAACGAAAACATTTTGATATTCAACATTTTTTCTTTGTCTCAATCTGTCTTTCAACAATTCTTCAGCTAAACTTTACATTAATATTTATCTAAATTATCAACACAAACTTGACATTTCATGTAGCAACAGTATTCCGTTTTTTATGCTGGCCCGTAGGCACAGGTGGGGATACGGGATGGGATAAGCCCAAAATGTTGGCCAAAAATATCGAATTTTCCTCATTTTACATAGAAAATTGAAGAAAAGGCCAATTTAGCCCTTAAGATGTTCAGACACTAACCCAGACAGAGTTTTGAGCCCTTCCCCTTTGCTTCCTACGGGCCTGAGAGCAGTTTTACATTCTACTGCTCAGGAAAGGTTAAACTTTGCACGATGAAAAATATTGATATCATGACGGGAAAATTTCTGAGCAAAATTCAGAATGAGGAATGAAGTTAAATTTAATATGGTTCACAAAAGTGGCATGAGAACTGACCAGATTTAGATAATTAAATTTACAATATAGCACATTGTAAATAATGGTAAAGGTTAGACCACAAACATTGATCAACAATTCTAATAATATGTGTGTTAAACTCAGAATTTGAAAAAAGTGAGCTCGTATTTTCTGCACACAAACCTAGATCTTGCTTTCTTTTTATTTTTGCTGTCCTCTTTGCTTTTCGCATTAGCTTTCACTTTGGATTGTTCTTTCTGTCGTTTGTGAAAGAGATAACTCTATCACCTCTATCATCTGCAGAGACAGAGGTCTACAATTAACTCATAAACAGCCTATATCTCAAGCCCAGGTCGAAGAAAGATGATTAAATTCCTGTTAAACCTAAGCCTGGATTAATAAGGATGAATAAATTACGAAAAATACGTTGTATGTACTCAAGACGGCTCAAAGTCCGTCAACGCCGTTACGTCGACGTACGGTAACACTTTAGTTGGTCAAAGCATAGGAGACTAGCTTTACACCGCGAAGTGTTAACACGTGAACGTATAACCCGATAAAATGCATGTGTTGTAAAATGCGATTGTGCGCATAGCGATTGAACAAGGAGAAGGACTCGACTAGAGTCAGGATATAAATAGATTTTCCGTGAATCTACGAGTGCTTCACGGAAATGTCCGATTACACGAACTGTGTGGCGCAGTAATTTGGTGTTGAAATTCTCGTCTGCTCTAGTCTGCCACACCAGTTAGAATAGTTCGAATCAACCTTTCCGCCAAAAAGAGAAGTTGATAGTTTTCGCACTTATGAGCAAACTGCTGCATTGTTTTGATAAAACAATTAGGAAATGAAAATCTTTACGATGATTATGTTATTTGAGTAATTTTGAATTGTTCAAAGGTAGGCCTACTTTTTCGGCGGACTCAGACATTTTGAACGACTATGAGGCGACCAAATTATATCAAACACCTCGTATCTGCATATTAAAACAAGCGGCAGATACGAGGTTTTCGTAGAAAAGCGTTAGAAGCGTTGGATGGCTATAGGACGTGAAAATCTCAAAGAGATTTCCCGACCTAAAAATCTCAAAGAGATTTCCCGACCTAAAAAATCTCAAAGAGATTTCCCGACCTAAAAAATCTCAAAGAGATTTCCCGACCTAAAAACCAAATACATAGTTTTAACATATATCAAACCATTTATCGTGAGCTGTACGGGCGAATAAATGTCCTAACTCGTTTATTCTCGAAAGAGAAATGGTTTGTGTTGGGTCAATTTTCATCAGCAAGCAATATAGTGTTTGCATACAAGTCTACAGTTATAACCGACGAGTTATAAGAGAGGCCTTATTAATCGCTATTTTTGCGTGTTTTTTTTTTTTTTTTTTTTTTTTTTTTTTTTTTTTTTTTTTTAGATTTTGGTGGCCATTTCAACCTTTTTTATAAAATGGTAGAAAATCCTTTTGTCAACATGGAAACATTTTCTTGGCATTCAGCATACTCAACTATCCATAAAATATTATCTCACGATGCAAATAACTGGTCAATTTGTCTCCTTTCGCGGCGGCCATCTTGAAACCATCCAAAATGGCCAGTGCATCCAAAGATATCGAGCATTAACATCTTGATTCTTATTCAGGTGGTCAAATAAACAAATTCTTAAGGTAACATCCCAATTTGTCTACCCCTCCATTTCGTCAATTGATTTTTAGGTCGGGAAATCTCTTTGAGATTTTCACGTCCTATAGCGATCCAACGCTTCTAACGCTTTTCTACGAAAATATCGTATCTGCCGCTTGTTTTAATCTGCAGATACGAGGTTTTCGATATAATTTGGTCGCCGAATAGTCGTTCAAAATGTCTGAGTCCGCCGAAAAAGTAGACCTACCTTTGAACAATTCAAAATTACTCAAATAACATAATCATCGTAAAGACTTTCATTTCTTAATTGTTTTATCAAAACAATGGAGCAGTTTGCTCATAAGTGCGAAAACTATCAACTTCTCTTTTTGGCGGAAAGGTTGATTCGAACTATTCTAACTGGATTGGCAGACTAGAGCAGACGAGAATTTTAACACCAAATTACTGCGCCACATAGTTCGTGTAATCGGACATTTCCGTGAAGCACTCGTAGATTCACGGAAAATCTATTTATATCCTGACTTTAGTCGAGTCCTTCTCCTTGCGCACAATCGCATTTTACAACACATGCATTTTATCGGGTTATACGCTCACGTGTTAACACTTCGCGGTGTAAAGCTAGTCTCCTATGCTGGCGTTGACGGACTTTGAGCCGTCTTGAGTACATACAACGTAATTTTCGTAATTCATTCATCCTTATTAATCCAGGCTTATGTTTATCTCTTAGGCTTATCTCTTTCACAAACGACAGAAAGAACAATCCAAAGTGAAAGCTAATGCGAAAAGCAAAGAGGACAGCAAAAATAAAAAGAAAGCAAGATCTAGATTTGTGTGCAGAAAATACGAGCTCACTTTTTTTCAAATTCTGAGTTTAACACACATATTATTAGAATTGTTGGTCAATGTTTGTGGTCTAACCTTTACCATTATTTACAATGTGCTATATTGTAAATTTAATTATCTAAATCTGGTCAGTTCTCATGCCACTTTTGTGAACCATATTAAATTTAACTTCATTCCTCATTCTGAATTTTGCTCAGAAATTTTCACGTCATAATATTAATATTTTTCATCGTGCAAAGTTTAACCTTTCCTGAGCAGTAGAATGTAAAACTGCTCTCAGGCCCGTAGGAAGCAATTTGATAAGGGAAAGGGCTCAAAACTCTGTCCGGGTTAGTGTCTGAACATCTTCAGGGCTAATAGGCCTTTTCTTCAATTTTCTATGTAAAATGAGGAAAATTCGATATTTTTGGCCAACATTTGGGGCTTATCCCATCCCGTAGCCCCACCTGTGCCTACGGGCCTGCATAAAAAACGGAATACTGTTGCTACATGTAATGTCAAGTTTGTGTTGATAATTTAGATAAATATTAATGTAAAGTTTAGCTGAAGAATTGTTGAAAGACAGATTGAGACAAAGAAAAAATGTTGAATATCAAAATGTTTTCGTTTTGCCACAATGTATCCACAAACCTTTTTATAATGGATATCAAAATGATATGTTTTACAAACTGTTAACCCAGACAATTCATTAAGGCAGTCCATCCGTAATGAGATTCATGCGACGTCGGATCTTTTCTGACGACGCCGTAAATATTTTTAACGTACGGTTACCCGTTCAACACGGACACGTTACGGGTTAAAAGAAATCGACACTTTCCATCACCGAATGTTTACGACATCACCCGAAAAAATACGACATCGTGTAATGGATTTGGTTTATTGGGGTGTAACGCTGTTTTCAACTACTAGGGTCATATCGCGGCGGACCGTGTAATGGAGTAGATCTATATTGTTGACAATTACCCGTTCGTCTCCTATGATTTCTTTTCTAGAAATATCAAATTTTTGCTTATGTTAACTCGGGAATAAGAGTATAAGGATTAATTTTAAAGTGCAATCAGATAACAACATTGAGAATATTTTACGAATTCAATGTAAATTTAAGAAAATTGACCATTTACTGTATTTCGAATCCTCTGTTTCCCGACCTTCAGTACTAGACATGTCCGATTTTTGCCGATGTTGAGAGCGGACACCCGATTACGGTTCGCTGGGGGTCGTCTCAAACAATTTCAAATTTCGTGGCATCAGTAAATGAGAGAAGTCTGTTCAGACGTATATCGATCGATTCAGTCCATGCACATATAAAAAGTTTCTATTTAAAGTCTATTTTCACTTGCGTGTTCAACCGACTTTACACTTTAACCCACGATCACTGAGTCTCAAATCGGCTGTTAACAGTCGGCGCCTTCGGCAGCCACAGCTCTTTGACTTTCAACCCTCCCGTGTACCCATTTATACACCTGGGTGAAGAGGAGCAACGTGGGGTAAGTTTTTTGCTCAGAAAAATTCCCGTGGCGCTGGCGGGATTTGAATCCACCATCCCTCGATCCCAAAGCCCGCGTCCTACCATTAGACCACATTACAGTCAGGGTATAACAAGTCTACTTAACTCGTTTTCACAAATTCAAAACAGGTTTTTGGCTTTTGTAACTCTAATGAAACAGGTCTAGAAGCATTGATGCGAGACAAGGAAATTATAACATCCGACATTTTTCTTTTTCCCATAATCATTTTCAGTGCAATACAAATAAATTATATTTTAATCAACGTCCATGTTATCGTCCGTGCTAGGTTTGAAACAACATTCTAAAATTGTGTCGTTTAGAAAAAGTTTTAAGAGTTAAAATATTTACAAAAGGGAACAACTTCGGTCCTGGATTTCTTTCTAAAGAAGAAAGCAATACATTCCTGTCTCGCTATAACAACTATGCAATATCAATTCCAATATGATAATAAAACATAACGCATACTCTGACATATCGTCGGTGTAAATAAAAAAAAAAACCTCGTATGTCATTATTTTGCAATTTCCAAAGTAAACCCCTTGTATGTCCAATTATTAATTTTTTTGCATGTTTGGGGATATTTTTACTTAGCAGTATTAATGACAAATCAATTGTATGTGAACAATATGTCCGAATTCAAGTAAAACCTTTCAGATTCGGAAAAATTATTAATTTTCTTCTTTACCTTTAAACATTACAAAAAATTAGGTACGAGTTTTTGCATTAACATCGACGATTTAAGATCTCGTACATTAAACATTCTTTCGGAATTGAAATTCTTTTAAAATACAAACGGTGTGTAAGAAATGAAAGCGAGAAAAAATATCAATAACCCGAAAAATATGTGACTTAAACGTACGGTTCTTAACATTGACACTTTTTAACACAGTGATCTATAAGTGTATGATGTTTCAAAATGCCAGCAAATGTTTAGTCTAGGTGTTGTGACCTTGGCAAAAGATTCCAGACGCAAAGAAATTTTGACAACTACCTCTCGTCTGTTTAGAGCGGGCTAAAACAGTATGAAATTTCTATAGCACATGAAACATTTTTACATGACTTATTATGATCACGATGCTACATAGCATATCTCCTACGTAATTTGCACGATTCCCACGTGCACACTTTATACTTGGCCTACTAAACTTAAGAAAGGCCAGTGGTATTTTATCGTGTGTTTCTGTATATACACGCATGTCGTGTATGCATTACGGTAAAATGCGTCAAAAATAAACCCATGATAACTAACTGTATCTTTACCGACAGCGTTTGCTAGTTGAGCGTCTTAGGAAACATCCTTGAAGCATGGTCTTTACATATGCGGAATTCTCTTGCGAATTACTTTGGTCTATAAAAAATTATAGATACGTATATATTATTATACGTATTTTCGGGTCAGCTACCACCGTGCAGCAGGTAAGACGACATAACAAATCCTTATACTGCAAATCAATTGTATGCGTTTGAGAGAACACGACTGAACTGCAAAATACCCGATGCATAAAGGTCATAACCATCTAAAAACATAAAGAAGAAATCTTATGATGCTATCCTGTAATGTCGAATGAATTTTGTGAAAATGACCCCAAATAATTATAAAAGTGTCTTTCCCTCGGCCATGTTCGAAAAATTATTAAGCAGTTAGTTAACAGAAGCAGCATCTTTTTTGTTTGGCCTATGTAGAAACTTCACAACAGCATTTCTTTCAGGTTGTAGTGATTTGATATCCTTCATTTTGTTTCTGTGTGTAGAGAATGGTAAAATACCCCACATACAGTCCTGCTCAAAGGCAGACCCGCCACTGCTGCACTTTATTAGCGTAAATAAATAAGCTCAATTCCAGTGGGATAACGTCAGGTTACGACCTTTGTATAGACTAGTCTGACATTAAGAATTGAGTGGGTAGTAGCGTTGGCTTGAATATTTTTCCGACGATTTTGGTACTCATGGCCCCCTTTTCTTGGCGTGGAATTAAAGACTTAGACACGTTCTATAACCTTATTTTAGTCATGTGATCTGAGGAATTTTGATCCCTTTTACTCGTTAGTTAAGTAGTCAATTAAACAGTGGAGTGACACCATATGCTCAGGCATTTTGAGAAGACCCCCTTCGAAAGTCCGTCCTCTGTAGTCCGTCTCGTAATCGGCAAAAATCGGACATGTCTACTATCAGTACTTTGATTAGTGCACTGAATCCCAATTCGTCTACTATCCAAACTCATCTACTTTCAAGTCAAACCATCAATAAACAACATTATTTTTGTTTTAAGATGAAAGATTGAGTCAATATTATACACAAATGAAATAAAAATGCAACCGATTTGATAAAAATCATAAAATATCATATTGATATACAAAGTATGGAAAAGTAGACAAAACGGGAATATGTCCAAAATAGTAGACAAATTGGGAGTAGACGAATTGGGAGTAGACCAAATGGGATTAAACCATTTATAACACTCCAATAGATTCCTTAGACAGGGTGAATGGCGAGTCCTACTGACCCAGGGATTTCAATTATAGAATTGTGAAACATGCGCCATAATATTGTAACTATTGAACTCTTGAAACTACTGTACTTTTGCATGTGGTGGTTCAAAACTTGCAGGTGTAGTACACCTGCAAGATTCGAACCAACACATGCAAAATATTATTATCATATCGGACGAGAATTGACCTGGCAGAGCATTCCATTCGATTAGCATGGGCTGCTCTGCCAGGTCATTTATCGTGATGTATACTATTATATTGCATTGTATTAAGAACGTTTTAGCCTTGTTTCTGAAGTCCTATATATGTATAAAATTGTAAAACATGCGCAATAATCACGTGTCAGGACTATAAATTGGGACAAACAAACTTTTTTTTTATTTTTATGCACTTTTTGTACTATTCTAACCTACAGTATAATATGTTTCCGTAATTTTACATTGCGATATTACTTGAAATTCAATGCCGCCGGTGACATAAATAATGCTGTAACTGCAACTTAAATAAAATCACTTGAATTTGAAGTCCGAAACTCAATTGTACTCAAAACATTCTTTTTGGTATTGCTTCGTGTCTATATTTTGTTGTTGGTTTCTCTTGTTTTTGTTTTCAAATGCTCGAGGTTAAAGGCGCCGAGATGGTAACCGGGTTGAAAATTTGATGATGATATTTTTTTTTTTTCAAATTTATGTGTAGAGCCTACTACTCTCCAAAGCCGGAGTCTATTGATTAAACCAACAAATATGTATCATTCTATCTAAATGGAATTAAGAGAAAATGTGCTCTGTTTTAAGCAGGCCCGTAGGAAGCAATTTCATATCGGGGGGAATATTGGGGGGGGGGGGGGGGGCTAATTTGAATTTTCCCAAAATTTTCAATGAAAAATTAAGAAAATTCGGCAATTTTCGCCAACTTTGGGAGGGGCTTAGCCCCCCTAGCCCCCCTGTTCCTACGGGCCTGTTAAGAGAGTAAGTGCCTACACACGATTCATGATATATCTTCACCAACATTCTGTGCAAATTTTGTCTTGATTGGTCAATATGATTGGCTGAAAAAGTGAAAATAGAATGAGTCGAAAACTGAAATCCATTTTCTTCTTTTGTCTAATAATTTATGTGCTAAATTATGAATACACAAATTTTATCAGCAAAACATGCATCTTATCGTTTGTAGCAGCTTTCAAATTTGGGCAATCTTAACATTTGCTATTTGAGAATGTGTAACTTGGTTTACAATTTCTAACAAGTCCCCCTTCTTGCACGTGACAAGGTCGTGGGTATTTAGAACAAACCCAAACAAAAGGCATAGCTTTAATAGAAAAAAATATGACATATAGGCTTAGGCCAATATTGAGTGCACGTGGTTCACAATAATTGACAGTACTTACGACATTTTTAACATAGTCCAACGATTTGGAACAATAATTGTTTAACCCATTACCACACGGTGACTCTTTTTGACTACCCACAAGGTAATGGCGTTGGAAAACATTTTGGGAAATGAAGAAATTGCTTGTGGTAAGCAATTTCTTCATTTCCCGGAATTTTTTCTACACATAAAGACCAAAAATATAGACATTCATTCAGTTTTAATTATCGTCTGCAACATCTTTCAATTTGGAGGAGTCTAAACTTTTGTCGTTTGGTAATTGTTTAACCTTTTCCCAGGCAAAATCAGGTTCTGACTGTACCGATCACGAAGAGATATTGGATATCAATGAGAGATAAGAAGAAAATCGTTGAAATAGAACGCTTTGCTCTGTATGTTCCAATTAAGTTTGAAAAAAAATGTTTATATTATTATGTTTCGAAACCTACCTTTTGTAAATGCGTTGATATTTAAAGAAAACATAAATAAGTTAGGTTTTTTTTTTTTGGGGGGGGGGGGGGGGGGGGGGGAGAAGAATCATTAAGACAAAGAAAAAAATATAACCAGCATTTCTCCTTTTTACTGATATCTATTGAATCAAAATTTCAGATCTTTTTACATTCAATTCAATTTTAACCCATTACTGCACAGTGACGCCTTTTGACTCCTTCATAAAAAGGGGCTTGGGAAAACGTTGTGAAAATTGCAGAAATTTCTTCCTTTTCCACAATGTTTTCTAACCTAAAACGCAAAGATTTTGAAAATTTTATCAAGTTGAATTTGTCGTCTGCAACACCTTTCAAATTGGGACTGTCCAAAATTTTGCCGTCTGGTAATGGATCTGAACTAGACTACAATTTAGTCGTGTTTAGCTTCAAAATGTCCTACTTTTGCATATAGCAAACACGTGGTTTTAAGGTCAAGGGTTTAAAATCTATATTTTAGAAGGACAATTTTAAGCCGACATTCGGTGCATTAAGTTGAGAAAAAATATTTTCTTACTGGATCGGATTCAAAGATATAAGTAGATGTATGTCTTACATACAAAATAATTGCTAAGTCAACAATTGGTGCATAAAGTGGAGACAGATTATTTTAATCGGAATCTGGCAAAAGGGTTTTTACGACCTTAAAGGGGGACGAGCAAGGTTGTCGAAAATGCAAATGGCACAATAATTACAAACCAGAAATTGTAGGACAAGTTGTGCACACAAGAAAAAACTAACCGTCAGACAGACAGACGGACGGACGACCAGGGTCATAACATAGCGTAATACACCCAATTGGTCGTAAACAATGCTGCCAACCAGCATTTTCTCTCAATATTTTCCATACTATATATTATTTACCGATTTCGTTTTATAAGTAACAACATGTTTGTTGTCTGGATCACTTTTCAACTTGAACCGGTCTCTTTGTCGCTTGGAGAAGGGTTAATGTTATTTGGGCAAGAAGACATCTTCATACCGGTATTAGGTGTTAAAACATCGCATTTCAACAAAACCCTCGTAACTGCAGCTTTTTTAACCCATTACCAGACGGCAAAATTTTAGGCTGGTCCAAATTCAAAGATGTTGCAGACGACAATTTCAAGTGAATGAAATTTATTATTTTTCGGTCTTTTTACGTAGAAAACATTGTGGGAAATGAAGAAATTGCTAGTCACAAGCAATTTCTTCATTTTCCACAATGTTTTCCAAAGTCATTATCTAAAAGGGTGTCAAAAGGCGTCAATGTGCGGGAATGGGTTTTAAAGCTGCAGTTAGGAGATTTTTGTTGACAAGAGGGCCAAGATGGCCCTGCATCGCTCACCTGAGAGCACTTTGAGACAAACAACTTGCAAACTTCAAACTTGCATGACCCACTTTTTACAAGACCTAGATATCATCAAGATAAACATTCTGAACAATTTTCGCAATGATGAGTAAATATTTAGCTTTTAAAGCAAAAACAAGATTTTACCTTTTGACCTAGTTTATGACCTAACATTAGCCACTTTCTACATGACCCATTTATCATCAAGATAAGCAATTCTGAACTATTTTCATAAATGATAATAAAAATTTTGATTTTTTAGAGCAAAAACAAAATTTGACCTAGGTTTTGACCTCCCATGACCCACTTTATATGTGCCCCATATATTGTCAAAACAAGAGCCGTCAGAGACGGACAATGCTCCCCGAACAAGGCATTGTCACAATAAATATATGCCATGCAGAGCTAATATAAAGTTAACAAATGTTAAGCCCCCTTTTTCCATGACATATTTTTATACGCAAATTTTAAATAGTTTACTGTCAAGGGCATCTAATTTGCTACTCAAAAATCAAATTTCATCAAATTCTGACCATTAGACTAGGAGTAATTAGAGAAAAACTGTATTTGACCTTAAGTCCCCTTTTCCCATGACGAGGCCTCAAATCCAAAAACCGGGAAAAGTTCATCGGCATTATGTCATAGGGAGTTCACATGGTAAGTTTCATTTGATTTGGCCCATGGGTTATGGAGAAATCGCTTCGGACGGACGGACGGACAGACGAAATGACGGACGGACAGGACGGACGGAAGGACAGACAAAGCGGCAACTATATGCTCTCCCTTCGGGGAGCATAATAAACATTCTGAACAATTTTCACAATGATTCAGATATCATTATGGTTCTAAATGCAGAAACAAGATTTGACCCTGTGACCTAGTTTTTGGCCTTACATGGCCCCCTTTTTACATTGACCAGATATCATCAAGATAAATATTCTCAACAATTTTCACAACCATAAAGTAAATATTTTGGTTCCTAGAGCAAAAACAAGATTTGACCTAGTGACCTAGTTTTAGACCTCACATGACCCACTTTTCACACCACCAAGATATCATCAAGATAAACATTCTGAACAATTTTCACAATGATAAAGTAAATATTTTGGTTCTTAGAGCAAAAACAAAATTTGACCTAGTGACCTAGTTTTTAACCTTGAATGACCTGCTATTCATATCACTAAGATATCATCAAGATAAACATTCTGAATTTTCACAATGATTGAGTAAATATTTCGGTTCTTAGAGGAAAAATAAGATTTGACCTAGTGACCTAGTTTCTGACCTCACATGGCCCCCTTTTTACATTCACCAGATATCATCAAGATAAATATTCTGAACAATTTTCATAACGATAAAGTAAATATTTTGGTTCCTAGAGCAAACACAGGATTTGACCTAGTGACCTAGTTTTAGACTTCGCATGTCTCACTTTTCACATCACCAAGATATCATCAAGATAAACATTCTGAACAATTTTCTCAATCATAAAGTAAATATTTTGGTTCTTAGCGCAAAAACAAAATTTGACCTAGTGACCTACTTTTTATCCTCGAAAGACATGCTATTCATATCACCAAGATATCATCAAGATAAACATTCTGCTACTTTCACAATGATTGAGTAAATATTTTGGTTTTTAATGGGAAAACAAGATTTGACCTAGTGACCTAGTTTCTGACCTCACATGACCCACTTTTAAAATGACCCAGATTTCATCAAGATAAACATTCTGAACCATTTTCACAATGTTTAAGTATATATTTCCGTTCTTAAAGCAAAACCAAGATTTGACCCAATGACCTAGTTTTTTACCTTACATGACCCATACTTTGTACATAACCTAAATATCAAGATAAGTATTTAGGATAGTTATGACAAAGTTTTGGGGCAAAAATGGCATCTCTAGAGCAAAAGGAAGGATTCTGCAATATTTGAGCTTGTGACCTAGTTTTTGACCTTGCATGACCCACTTTTGATCATGACCAAGATATCACCAAGATAAACATTTAGGACAATTTTGACAAAGTTTGGACCAAAATTGGCACTTCCAGGGCAAAAGGGAGGATTTTACAAGATTTGGCCTCGTGACCTAGTTTGTGACCTGGCATGATTCACTTCTTGACATGACCTAGATATCATCAAGATAAACATTCAGGACAATTTTTAGAAAGTTTGGGCTAAAACTGGCATGTCCAGAACAAAATGAAGGATTTTAGAAGATTTGACCTTGTGACCTAATTTTTGACCTTGTATGACCCACTTCTATTCATTTCATAGATATAATCAAGATAATTATTGGGGACAATTTTGACAAAGTTTGGACACAAATTGGCACTTCCAGAGCAAAAGAAAGGATTTTGTAAGATTTGACCTCTTGACCTAGTTAATGACCTATCATGACCCACTTCGTGACTTGACCTTGATATCATCAAAATGAACATTAATGACAATTTCTACAAAGTTGGGACCAAAATTGGCACTTCCAGTGTAAAAAGATGGATTCTACAATAATTGACCTGGTGACCTAGTTTTTGACCTGGCTTGACCTATTTTTTTACATGACCTTAATATCATCAAGACAAATATTCTGATTAATTTTCACAACGATTGAGCACCAACTGTGGCCCCTAGAGCAGAAAGAAGGTTTGACCTAGTGACCTACTTTTTGACCCCATTATGGCCCCGATTCAAATTCTTTGAAGTATTTTGAAAAAGCATGACCCATAGATCATATGTGTGAAATATGATTGAATTCTGTCTTGTACTTTAGGAGGAGAAGATTTTTTTGTGAAAAGTTGACGGATGGACAGATAGACAGTTAGACAGTTAGACAGTTAGACAGTTAGACAGACGCCGGACAACAGACCGATCACAATACCTCACTTCGAGCACTATGTGCTCAGGTGAGCTAAAAAGCGACGACATATAACTGCGCGTGTACTTTTATATTTATAGCACGTCAGTGTAATGAGATTTCGTAACCTGGGGAAAAGTACGTCTGACCTCTATTTCTTTTGATTCATTGAAAGGGAAAATTGCATACTATTTCATCGGGAAAGAGGATGACAAATTGTTAAGAAATCAAGATCCATTTTGGCCGAGCTCCGATAGCTCAGTCAGTAACGGTCTCTCATTCCGAGGGTCACAAGTTCGAACCCCGGCTTGACCAGTATCCATTCTGACATTTGACAAGTCATTTGCAAGTTACGAGATTTTATAACAACACCGACGGTTTATCAAAACATAACGGTAAACCTAGTCTATTGTTACTATTGTTAGCACAAAAGTCTTTGCCATTGGCTTGTCGATTGTTTTTATTGTCAGTCGATAAATCGATACAATAACACGTGCAACGAAGAACAATTAGGGCATGACACTTTTCTGGTCGTTCATTGGCTGATCGATGTTTTTGTTGACAGTCGGCGTTTGGTCAATTGTGACAGAAGGGATATTTGTCGCGGACGGGAATCGAATCTGAGACCTCATGAGTGAGAGTCCAAAGAGCTACCAACTGCACCAATCATATTACCTAACGTCAACAAAATGTTCCGTTTGGAACAAGAGCAGTCATATAGATAAAACGTGATATTGTGACCATTATCGGGCTCGCTTTATTATTGTAAACAGATTGGTCACCTCGAAACGCAATAGACCGTAGCCCAGGTGATCATTGCATAACTTATATAAAGTTATAATTCGTCCTACGTAAGAAGTGGTGGAAATATCGACTGACTGAAAGTACAATAACCGTCAATCTTGCGACCCGGGTTCGAATCCTCTGTATACCGATATCTTTTTTTCTTATTCTGTGAAACTTTTATTTTAAAAGATCGTGCACGGGACACATGCTCCTTTGGTGCTGCGATTACTCGGAGACAGATAGTATCTAGATTTTTGCCATTTGTTGCCGCTTTGTTGTCATAGATTTTATTTGTGAAAACGTTTTGAAAAATGATGAAAAATTGTAAGTTACAAAAATGAAATGATGTCAAATAAATAATCACTACTAAAATAGACAAGGAAAAAATAAAAAGAATAAAAAGAGAGAAAAAAGCATAATAAAGCTAAAATAATGATAACAATTGATAATCATTTGAAGTATTGAAATGAGACAAGCAATAAGCTAAATATGCATAAAACTATACATTCGAAAGTAACCATTAAAAAACATTAAGCTCGCCCCTAGCCCCGAACCACCACCTGCACACCGCCTCTTATAACAGAGATTTAGAAGCCACTAATGTATCCAATAGACCATTGCAGACATAGTTAATATGATGACGACAGTTCAAATTAATCACTTAAAACACATAGATAATTGATCATTAATCTGCCCCTCCTACAGGTAAGTATTGGTTTTTCCCAAAATGTTTACAATAGCGCGTTAGAGTTATACAATAGTACCGGCCGAAAATGACAGTGACGTAGGTTTATGTTTACTACTTGACAACCATTCAACTCTGTTCGTATTTGTAACGGTGCAAATCAGACGAATTTATTGGCTTTGCAGCAGTAAACATTAGCCTACGTCACTGTCATTTTCGGCTGGGACTATTGTAGACGGATTATGCTCCCCGAATAAGTGTTTGTCATTAAATAAAAACTATCATATTTTAAGCCCCCTTTTCCCATGACACATTTTTTGTTCACACTTTATTTATAGAATATGGTCTAGAACATTCCATTTATCAAATAAGTACAAAATTTCATTCATTTCTGCCCATTGGATGAAGAGAAATTAGAGAAAAACTAATTTTTACACTAAGGCCCCTTTATCCATGACGCAGCCTCAAATTAAGGAACGGAGAAACATGTCCCTATGGATTATCCCAGGGAGTTCACATGTGAAGTTTCATTGAATTTGGTTCAAGGGTTGCCGAGATCTGACTGTGGACGGACGGACAGCGTGGAGACTATACGCTCCCCCGAAAATTTTTCGGGAGCATGAAAATATCAAACCACGTCAGTCCGTGCAGTCTGAATTGAATAGAGACTTTTCACACCATCATCGGTTAATCCCAAACTCCCTTGCCCTGCCAAGTTATCCCCCCCCCCCCCGGGTTGGTCGGGGCCTTTTAACCCTTTCACAAACAAGACCTGGTTTTGACGTCCCTCAAAGAAAGGGCTTGTGAAAACATTGAAACAAAAGAAGAAACTGCTGATAACAAGCAGTTTCTCCTTTTGCCTCAATATTTTCTATGCCACATCTTACATAAATTTTATATTTAATTACTTCCATTTTGTCATTTGTGGCAGTTTTTGAAGTGGGTCACCCTAATATTTTACTGTTTGGGAAAGGGTTAATGTAAAAATATTGAACCTAGTCTGACCGTGCAGTCTGACTTGAATATAGACTTTTCACACCATCATCCTCTTTTGACCCCCAACTCCCTTGCCATGCCAAGTCTCTCCCCGCCCCCGGGTTGGTCCTTTTAAGGGCACGTGGTCAGCACCAGTCTAGTGGTGAACTCGGCCAAAGCGAGGGACGTTTTTTCACGATCAATGTATTCCGTCGGTGTTGTTATAAAATATCGTAACTACGGCTTCGATAAAGCCGTAGTTACGAGATTTAATAACAATACCGACAGTTTGTCAATACATAACGGTTAACCCGGTCTATTTTTAGAACAAATTCGTTGCCATTAGAAAAACCGATCTTTAAACTCATATTTAAACGCAAAATATCCATACCTTGTTGTAGCGAAAAAACGTCCCTCGCTTTGGCCGAGTTCACCACCAGTGGTCAGGCGAGAACGGAATTTTAACCTCGGACTGTCCCACATTCGCCGGGTAGCTACGGGTGAGTACTTAATCCGAGTCTTTTCTGATGAAAATTCGCTCTTTGATATTTGGATGTCACTATCAAAGGACGAATTTTCATAAGCGAAGAATCGGATAAGTGAGCACTATTCTAAAACTTTTCGGCCGCGGCCATGCATGGTAGCGCATCTGCCTCTCATTCGAGAGGTCCCGGGTTCGATACCCGGCCGCGCAAATACCCTTACTGACAAAAATGTCACCCATCAATGGTTTGATATCGTGAACCTATGTGGGGGAGCTTCTTGAGGCTCGATAAGGGTGTTGTGGTAGTACTGGTATGAGAAACGCCAGGAATCTAGGTGCTCCAGCCGCCACGATATGACCTTAGTAGTTGAAAACGGCGTAAAACCCCAAAAAATAAAATGTACAACTTTTCACGCCTAGAAGGTCCATTTTGTCGTGAAGTGTCACATTTGCAAATGATTTTTTCATGCAAATACAGACGATTTATGGTGCAATTAATAGATCTAGGCCTAATGCATAAAATTACGATTTTAGAAGTCTAATGAATGCAGGGTTAATCATATTATTTTCATAATGCAGGTTATCGCAGGTCGCAGGATATCGCGTTTTCAACAAAAAACCTCGTATCTACAGCTTGTTTAAAGCTGTAGATACGAAGATTTTGTAAAAAAAAAGACGATTATGCTTTCTCAAATGTATGAAAATAGTGGGGCAATGAATGCGAAAGATCGAAGATAATAGCGGTAAACAATCTTGAGAAAGTACAACGAAACAAGGGGAACATGATGGAACTAGATCGCTCAACTGAAAGACATTCCGACTTTTAAGTAAAAGATTGTACATGTATATTATGTGAATCGTCAAGCTATAAGGAACGTTCCGTGAAGATAAGATTTCATTGTTTTTAACCCTTTCCCAAACAAGAACTGGTTTTCACGTTCCTGAAATGAAAGCCTAGGCTTGGGAAACAATGAGGCAAATGAAGAAAATGCTGATAATCAGCATTTTCTCCTTTTGTCTCAATATTTTCTGTGCTTTATTGAACACTAATCCTTTCCTTTCTACAGCAATTTTGTGGTCTATAGCAGCTTTCTCATTGGATCAGCCAAAAATATTGTCGTTTGGGAAAGGGTTAATCCTACTTTTCGACAATTTATAAGAAGCACTTTTCTAAATATGTGCATTCACATAGAGTCGGGGATAAATACTTTTGTCTTTATTGATTGTTTGTAAAGGCCTGGTCACATACACCATTTCGCGAAAAACAAGGGACCCGTGCAGTATAATTTTGAAAATGATGTGGACGCGATGTGGGCGTGGAATTGTATGTGACCGGGCCTTAAGAAACACTTTTCTAAATATGTGCTTTCAATTAGGGTCAGGGAAAGTACTTTTGTCTTTATCGTTTGTTTGTAAAGGCCTGGTCACATACACCATTTCGCGTCCACATCACGGCCAGAGCACGTCTAATACAAGGGACCCGTGCAGTACAATTGACCAAACGCCGACTGTCAATCAGAAACATCGATTAGCCAATGGACGATCAGAAAACTGTTATGTCCCAATTGTTCTTCGTTGCACGTGTTATTGTATCGATTTATCGACAGACAAACAAAACAATCGACAGTCAAATGGCAAAGAATTTTGTGCTAACAATAGACTAGGTTTACTGTTATGTTTTAATAAACCGTCGGTGTTGTTATAAAATCTCGTAACTACGGCTTAAATCAAGCCGTAGTTACGAGATTTTATAACAACGCCTACAAAATACTATTTTGTTTCTCCAAATTTCCGTCACAATTAACTGGATGAAATCGTTCCCTATTAACGATCACATTCTCATTGTTTATCCTAAATTCTATGTTGGGCGGAGCGACCTGACGATTGGCGTTTGGTCAATTGTGGACGTGATGTATACGCGAAATTGTATGTGACCGGGCCTTAAGAAGTACTTTTCTAAATATGTGCATTCAATTAGAGTCGGGGAAAGTACTTTTGTCTTTGCCCTGGACTGACATTTTATTGCATATTTTGTCCTACATTTTACTTTCGTGCACTTTTATTTTGCATTTGTTCCCATACAACAAAATTCTAGTCTGTCTCACTTAGAAAGCTGTTGCAGATGAAAAAATATATGTTCATAAAGATAGAATTTGTGTAAAATACAGCTAAGAAAATATTGAGTCAAAAAGGGAATTTCCAAAAAAGAAAAAAATCTGGTCATCGGCATTTTCTTCTTTTGTCTCAATGTCTTCTCAATGTTTTTACATGAATGACGTCACAAGCTTTGTTCTATATTAATTAATGCAGTGTCATGTAGGCCTTAGGCCTACATTTCGAAGCACATCACTCTTTCACAAACAAGACCTGGCATTGGTGCCATTTATATGAAATGCTTAGGAAAACATCAACGCAAAAAATAATGAAGTTACGTTCGAAGCAGAAAAAGACAAAAGAAAGCATTGGAAAGCAGCAAAAGAGGATTTGTTTATTGGGGTTTTACGCCGTTTTCAACTACTACGGTCATATCGCCGCGGCCGGCTGGAGCACCTGACCATGGATTCCTGTCGTTTCTCATAAGAGTACTACCACAACAACCTAACTGAGCCTCCAGCTGCTCCCCCACATCGGTTTACGATATTAAACCATTGATAGGCGACATTTTTGTCAGATAGGGTATTTGCCGCGGCCGGGTATCGAACTCGAGAGCAAGAGAAGAGGAAAATGCTGAAATAGCATTTTGTCTGTAGCAAGATTCTAATTCGTTATCGTTTTGGAAAAAAAATATTCGTTCATTTCCTAAATGGGCAAAGTTTTATGCAAGTCCGGAG
This sequence comes from Fragum sueziense, assembly GCA_963680895.1. Classification (NCBI taxonomy): domain Eukaryota; kingdom Metazoa; phylum Mollusca; class Bivalvia; order Cardiida; family Cardiidae; genus Fragum; species Fragum sueziense. Next base: position 38,867,317 of record OY804609.1, on the reverse strand, counting down.
CTACAAATAAGGGGTAGGGCTTTTCAAATGCAAAATATCTTTCGATATCCACCAAACCCTATTTTGTGGGAATTCATTGAAGGGTGTGGATTTGAAACAACATATTTAGAATGCATTTACCCCACCCCTCTTACAGCTCACGATAAATGACATGAGCGAGCAGCACTAGCTAAAAGCTAGAGATGCTCTGCCAGGTCATTTATAGTGAGCTATATCTGTTGCTCCGAAAGGTGTTGTTGATGACACACTGGCTGACTTCGATTGGGACGATCGCTCAAGCTATTTCAGCCATCGTTCCAATCGAACACCGATAGTCCGGGTTATAGTGACGTCATTTGACCTTTGAACCAAGCCATGGTCGGACCACGCTCTCACTCGTGGTCCCTTTCATTCCAAGATGGCGTCCAAAGAAGCAAACGAATTGCAAGTCCGGTTGAAAAACCACGAAACACCTTTAATTTATTCAATATATTCACATGTCCTTGTCAATGCGACTGAAAGTTAATATTCATGGAAATAGTGTTATTTTCTAATTGAAATGTAGCCATTTATCAACGAACGATGAGTCTCATTTAATTGTTGGTAAAACCGTAGGGCGCGGCCATTTTGTTGGCTTGTGCATTCGCTTGGTGACATGCGCAGTACACAACTTCCTGGTGTATGACGTCACGGATGGCTCGAGCTATAGTCCCAATCGAAGTCGGCCACTGTCTGTTGATAGAGATATACTTTTGAGTGCAAAAAAATCACAGGGAAAAAAGGAGAAAATGCTGGTCACCAGCATTATAGTCTTTTGGCTCAATATTGCCCTACGTGTTTTTGTATTACGGACGTGAAACCCTTTCCCAAAACAAGACCTGGTTTTGATAGAAATGGTTTGGGAAAACATCGAGGCAAAAGAAGAAAACGCTGATAATCAGCATTTTCTTCTTTCGACTCGATGTTTTCTTGACTATATCAAACACATAGTCGATCCATATTAACCCTTTCCAAAACGGCGAAACTGTTCCCTCGGCTTGTTAAAGCTTCTACCAATTGGGTCTTTTCGTAATTCCGGTAAAACAGAGTTGTCGTTCCTGTGGGACGGTATGTTTACTTCCATTTGCCTGTAGGACAAGCGGCAACTTTAATATTTACAACAAATCAATGAGTAATTAAATGAAAATGATTTTTATTGTAACTTAATAATGGAATCTAATAATACCTCTGCACCTTCCATAATTTTTAAACCATTCGGAGATCTATAACAAAAGAAATCTCCAATAATCCGATGATAGGTTATCAATGAGAATATTTTTCCCCTTGGTGTGCCTCAAATCAGGCCAGTATCGATTTGTGACGTCATGACTTTGCGTTACTTACTCTACTAATATGACGTCATAGAAATGAAAAGAGGGGCAACTTTTGGGAAAAAAGATACATGTATATACATGTACATCTTCGCTAGCCAAGGTTGAACCCACCTACGTTTGTATTCACCCTTGGCGGATTTAGTCCGATTTTCTTGAAATCGCGAAGCGCCGCCTACCGGATGTTCTGCTGGTTGTTTACGTCCATTATTGATGACGTCATTAACGCGCGTTGTCTTTCGCGTCATACGTCATGCGGATTATGTAAAAGTTAGCTGCTTTTTCGGTCGAATTATCGAAAGTATAACGATTCGTCGATTAAAGTAAGGGAATTCCTGTCTATCGCAGTGAAATTCTTAGGAAAAATCGCCCATCTTCGCGTTTTTGAGTTGCAAATGCAATGCCTTTTCCCGCCCGTTGTCATGGTTTAGTTACTCATAACAAATATATCAGTCGACAATCTGATTGGTTCCAGCGAGACCTCGCTGGAACCAATGAAAACGCTTTCCAGGAGACCAAGAAAATCGGACTAAATACGCCAAGGGTGAATACAGAAACGACGTTACGTCGTAGATGTCACCCTTGGCTTGCGAAGATGATACATGTACGCTGTGAGCGAGTTTTTCCGAACGAATAATCTGTAATTAAATTGTTTGTAAGAACGTTCCGATCCACACGGTTTTTCACTGTCGGAATACGATTACTATCGAAAACAGAATAAGTGAATGTTAAAGCACAGAAAATATTGAGGTAGATCTAAGAGGCGATATTTCTGACTAGATCTATCATCAAATTGCTTCCTTTTTCTCAATGTCTTTCCAAACTACAATCTACTGCTCAAGGTCAAATACGGGACTTTAATATTAAGAAAAAGGTTTAAAATTTTGAAGAATTCGTTAATAAATGTGCCGAAAAATATGGTCCTTTCCAAATTAAGTCATGCTAATTGTCAGAATGATTCTGATTTTGCTTATTTGTGGGCATCAAAACAAAGAATTGGTTAGGAAAGGGTTAACATAATAAACCATCATTTCAAATTTAATCCAAATTTGAAGCAGGCTGTAGACTATGATAGATAGATCTACTACGAAGAACAGTTTGGTGTAGATCGCAGAATAAGAAACTTTAGGGGAAAGCAAAGTCAGCATATTTTTCTTCTCTCTCAAAACTTTGCTAGATCTATTTCGTTCAAGTAGATCTATGTAATACATTTTTGTTTGTTAAAGCCTTCCCAAACAAGGACTGGTCTTGATGAATATTACTTAACCCTTTCCCAAACGGCAAAATTTTAGGGCGATCCACTTCAAAAACTGCCACAAATGACAAAATGGATGTTATTAAAGATAGGATTTGTGTAAAATATGGCACAGAAAATATTGAGACAAAAGGAGAAACTGCTGGTTATCAGCAGTTTCTTCTTTTGTTTCAATGTTTTCCCAAGCCTATTCTATTAAGGACGTCAAAACCAGGTCTTGTTTGGGAGAGGGTTAAGAGATAATAGATCCAGATCTACTTTTGGAAACATTTTTGGCAAAATTTAAGAGCATCCTGATAAACAGCATTTTCTCCTTCTGTCTCAATAGACTAGATCTACTTTGATATGTACGTGTTTAGTGTGTTGTGACTATGTTGCGATGGGATTTCTCTTTCTTCTCTCCGATGAGGTTCCTCTGTTGGAATTTCCCAACGATATACGCGGCTCGGCTAAATACTGTCTCTCAGACTCGGACCCGTAGGCATAGGCCAGATACGATTTATGGTTCTAATTCTTGCGACTTATTACACGAATCCAAGCTCGTCTTGTATTTGCCTCTTTCAATAAAGTTTGTGCAGTTCATAATTTCCAATTATATCCGCAAAAATTATGTCATTCATAACTGCAGTAACGGTTCTTTCCCACTGATAGCGCTTCTTTACATAGACACCGGAAGACGGCATACCGTCCCGCATGAACGACAACTCTGTCACGACGGAATTACGAAAATCGGGAATGACAAAATAGGTGTTTATAAAGATCGGATTTGCATACATGATAGCACAGAAAATATTCAGACAAAAAAGAGAAAATGTTGATTATCAGCCTTTTCTTCTTTTGCCTCAATATTTTCCCAAGCAATCTCTATCAGGGGTGTCAAAAGCAGGTCTTGTTTGGGAAAGGGTTTACATCCATTTTGTGATCTGTTGCGGCTTATCAAATTGGATAACCATAAACGTTTCTAGTTTAGGAAAGGGTTTAATTAAACCAATTCTAGCCAAATGAAAGGCGTAGATTCTTATCTTGATATTCATTAAGAGAAATGTCAAGTTGGCCCTTATTATTTCATTATTAAGGTATAAAGTGCCTAATGAAAAACACCACTTTCTAGCCATACGAAATGTATCAAATTACACACACTTGTAAATACACTTCACATAAGTTGATTCACCGTGCCGGATTTCAAGATTATGCCTCAAGAAGAAAATAATTTACAAATATCATTTTACTCTATATTCATATACAAGGGAGGTAATTTTGAACATTTTTGTCAAATATTTCCATAAATATGCATTAATTCAAAATTCTAAACCGTACAAAATGCTTATGTTTGTATTTGGAATGGAAATGTAACACAGTTTAGGAATTACTGGCACTTTTCAAATTTTGCCGCTGGCTCTTTTGTGCTAATTAGGCCCTTCTTACCTTAAGAGATAACAGGGAAAAAGTCAAGTTCTGTTTATTAACTAGTTTTCAAGGTTAGCGACTTCGCCCTTTATCCAGTGACTATTTTTGACTGTAAAGCACCGACATAACCCTTTCCCAAACGGCAAATTTTCAAAATTTTCATTTCAAAAGCTGCTGCAGACGACAAATGGACCTTAATTAAGATTGAATTTGTGTACAATATAGCATGGAAAATATTGAGACAAAAGGAGAAACTGCTGGTTATCAGCAGTTTCTTCTTTTGTCTCTATGTTTTCCAAGCAAATTCTATAAGGGACGTCAAAACCGGGTCTTGTTTGGGAAAGGGATAATTCCCAAGGGAATGGGGTCCGCTTTTCTTTGAAATATATGTAGTTGATGATGATGACGACGACGATGATGATGTTGTTGTTTTTTCCCCAAAGGATCTGACCGAATTGACTAATGAAACACTATTTTGATAAGAGTTTCTTTTACAAATTTGAGGCAGTGTCCTGCCTCCTCTGAGTGATCAGTGCTTCTAAACTACATCTACAGGCCTATTTTTGGTGCTTCAAACCTTTGCTGTACGACACAACTTTAGACCAGCCCATTTGAAATATTCAGTCACAACAAAACGGATGTTCAAGTAGATGAGTTTGCTTTGGTTAACCCTTTCCCAAACAGCAAAATTTTAGGGTGGTACAATTTGAAAGCTGCTGTGGATGACAAATGGACCTTGTTTTAGATAGAAATTGCGTACAATATAGCAAGGAAAATATTGAGACAAAAGGAGAAACTGCTGGTTATCAGCAGTTTCTTCTTTTGTCTCAATGTTTTCCCAATCCATTTCTATACGGGATGTCAAAACCAGGTCTTGTTTGGGAAAGGGTTAATTAGGGGTTTACGTCATTTTCAACTTCTATGGAAATATCCCGACGACTGGAGGTCATGGATTCCTGTCGTTTTTCATACCAGTACTACCACAACACCCTAACCGAGCCTCCAGCTGCTCACCCACACAGGTTCACGATATCAAACCATTGATGGGTGACGTTTTGTCTGAGAGGGTATTTGCCGCGGCCGGGTGTCGAACCCGGGACCTCTCTAGTGAGAGGCAGATGTCTCTAAGAAGAAATATATTTTAACCCATTACTGAACGGCAAACTTTTAGACTGATCCAAATTTGTCTTGATAGGTCAATATTTGTAGTTGCTAGAGTGAAAACAAAGTAAAAACAGCCATTTTTGACATTCAAGGGCAGATAATTCCAGACACTCTTCTTCAATCAGAATTCTTTGAAGGAATCTGAGGGTCACACAAGGATCATTCCTGTAAAGTTTGATTGAAATCCATCCAATAGTTTTTGAGAGGAAGATTCTCGAAGAAAGTTTACAGATGGACGGACGCATGCACGACAGACACACCGCTATGACAATACCTCATTGGCATGACGGCCAGTGGAGCTAAAAATTGTGGAAAATGAAGAAATTGCTTGTCACGCAAACTATTTCTTCGTTTTCCACATTATTGTCAAAATCCATAATCTTTGGAGTCGTATTCATAGTGTGGTAATGGATCAACATATTCTATAAAACATCAGAACTTGAAAGGATTGGATTGTATAGAGTTTTACGTCCCACTCAACAGCAAAGGTCATATGGAAACAGGACCTCGGTTTACAGTCTCATCCGAAAGACTGGAGAAGCGGGGGATCGAACCAGCGCTCCCTGTGTTTCAAGTCCAGTGCGTTACCACTGCACCACATCTACCTCTCAGAACTTGAAAGGAGTTGCGGAGGATTATTGCCTTTTCTTGCGGATTTTATGTCGGTTTCAAAAACACTTAGGGAGTTATTTGATAAGAGATTTGCAAGTTCGCAAACAACAAAATGTTAGACTGCTGCAATTCGGATTGAATGGATTTCTGTCAAAGTCAATAGCAAAGGTCATATGGAGACCGGACCTCGGTTAAGGTCTCATCCATAGAACTGGAGTGGGGAGGTATCGAACCAGCGACCCATGTGTTACAAGTCAAGCGTGTTTACATTCAGGAATGTAGCCACTAATTTTGTAATTTTGAAGTCCAAAGCAATTTATCGAGTCCCTTTCGCGGATTTTGACGCCAAAAAGCAGGAAAGCTCTTGAGAACACTGTGAAAAACGATGGAATGCTTGTGACAAGCAATGTATTCATTTCCCTCAATGTTTTTACCCAGAGGCGAAAAATGTAAAATTATGTTCATTCGAAATTGTTGTCTGCAACATCTTTGTCAATGGAAGAGTCCAATTTTTCATCATATTGTAATCGGTTGAGGGGGTTTAACCCTTTCCCAAACAAGACCTGGTTTTGACGTCCCTAATAGAAAAGGCTTGAGAAATATTGAAACAAAAGAAGAAACTGCTGATAACCAACAGTTTCTTGATAACCAGCAGTTTCTCCTTTTGTCCCAATATTTTCTGTACCATATTTTACCCAAATCCTATCTTTAATAACATCCATTTTGTCATCTGTGACAGTTTTTGAAGTGGATTACTCTAAAATTTTGCCGTTTGGGAAAGGGTTAAGGGGGTTCTTTGAAAGACCACTGGGCACACTTGAAAAGTAATTATGTTGAAGCCTGGGTTTCTAAGTCTCCACCTAGATACGCGCATGACACTGTACCAAATCCTCCCTTGCTGTCAACACTTCACCAAAATGTCACTTTTCAACGTAAACCTCGTAACTGCAGCTTAAGACAAGCTGCAGTAACCAAGTTTTTGTTGAAAAGCGACGCAATCCCCCTTTGCTGCAGACAACAAAACAGTTGTAGATTAACTTGCGGTTCTTGTATAGCTCATGATAAAAGACCTGAGGCGCGTTCTTAAGAGCGAGATTTCTTGCGATATCTTGAGATTTCTTAAGATATTTTAGGATAAAGCGCTCTTTTGAGCAAGATTTTTAAGACGATCACTGGGAGCCGCCATTGCTCTATACTTCTTTCGGAACCCCTCGGTAAATTCTGTAGAATCTATCAAAGATAATTGACCAAGTTGTTCCGAATGCTCCATGATTCATAAACCGCGGGGTTCCGAATGCTCCATACTTCATACAAATGACGTCATGATGACGTCATTTGTATGAAGTATGGAACATTCGGAACACATTCTTATAATCTCGGTCTCAAAAACGCTGTATCAAAAACATCTTAAGAAATCTAAAGAACACGCCTCTGGTAGAGCATCTCTAGCTATTAGTTAGGGATGCTCTGCCAGGTAATTAATCGTGAGCTATATACGAAATTGTCCAGGTAACATTGGGGCTTTTTATTTCATTGCTTTAATGCTTTCCTACGCTTTTTTAAAAAGAGACGTCGGTGAAATTCAGGTCCTGTTTTGGAAAGAGTTAACAAAATTTTCATCCTCTGACATAGTATTTTCATAACAAATTATTACAACATTATCAGCAATTCTTTCCTTTTTCTAAATGTTTTCAAAACTTTTTTGTTTGACAAACGCGTCATTTGGGATCATGTCAATCGTATTTTCTTCAAATCAAGGGAGTTAATCAAAGTCGACGAAGTAAGATTTTGAAGCTGTATTGTCTCCCTTTGATCATGTTATAGTTAAAGCAAAATTTTGGACTGTTCCACGATATCTTATGCTTATGATATTTGTGGAAACACAGCTGATAGAAAATTGAGGCAAAAGGAGAAAACCCTGGTCCATCAGCAATTTCTTCATTTTGATGGCTCAGCAACGGTTGTAACTGCCTATAAACATATACTTATCGGCAGTTCCACTGTTTTACGCTGAGGCATCAATTTGTTTTTTAAAATGTTTTTCTATGCCTTTTTAATTTTAATTGAGAACAGGATAAATCATTGGTTAATAATGGAGGCTATAAAAAACAAGAATATTTATTGCATTTTAAACACTTTATTAATAAAAATATAAAACAAACTACAAGCAAGATCAAGAATAACCTTTCCCAAACCACAAAATAATAGACTAGTCCAGTTCAAAGATGTTGCAGACAACAATAATATTTCAAATGAATAAAATTCAAAATTGTTTGGAGTTCTGGGTAGAAAACATGGGAAATGAAAATTGTTTGGCGTTTGGGGGTTGAAAACATTGTGACTTTGTGAGAAATGAAGACATTGCTTGTCACAAGCAATTCCTTCATTTTCCACAGTTTTCTAAAAGCTTTCATCTTTTGGGGCATCAAAAAGCACCATCACATTGTATTCACTAGGGATAAACAAAAAAATTAAATTTACAAATATCAATCATTTTAAACATATTCTACCTCTTTTCCCTTAACGATTTACCAGACAACAAAATTTTGGTCTTTTCCCATTAGAAAGGTAATTCAGACAAGGATGTCAAGTCAATTAGATTAAAACGTCTTTGTATTTTGGGATAGAAAACACTGTGGATATTGAAAACATTGCTTGTCACAAGCAATTTCTTCATTTCAAACAATGTTTGCTGAAGCTTTTTTTTCTTGAGGGATGTCAAAAAGCGTCACTACATGGAAATGGGTTAACCCATTACCACGCAGTGTTTTCTATCCTAAAAGACGAACAAAATTTTAAATTTCATTCATTTTGTAATTGTCATCTGCAGCATCTTTGAATTTGGAGCAGTCTGAAATTTTGTCGTTGGATTAAACAAGGGTTAATCTTTTCATAAACAATATATCTTATACTAAAGAAAACTTGGGAAACATTTGAGCAAAAGAAAATAATGGATTAACTTCTTTTTTCTCAATGCTTACTATTTACTTCTTTTGCTTTTGCTTTTCCCAAGCCTTATCTAGTAGGAACGTCAAAACCAGGCCCCGATTTCTCGAAAAAACTTAAGTACATTCTCATGCTCAAATCTGAGCACCATGCTAAAATCGCACGAAATCCATGTGAACTTCCATCAAATACCCTTCAACATTGGAGAGTATCCCTTTGAAGTTGAGCATGTTCTCATGAGAGTATACTAAAGTTTTTTTTCGAGAAATCAGGGCCAGGTCTTGTTTGGGTAAGGGTTTATTAAATGAGGATCAACGCCAATTTCAAATGCTTTGATCAAATTGTGGCAGCTGGAACACATTACAATGGATTCCCAGCATTTCTCTCTTCAGCAATAAAATACCACAATATCCAGTTAAAGCCTCACAGAGCTCTTTTGCTTAGATGATTCATAAGATGATTTATTGATTGATTAATTGCTTGATTGGTAATTGATTGATTGATCAAACAAGTATGGATTTCAGAATACATTGTCATTTTTCCAAAATGAACAGTTTACTAAGGAGCACCTCAACATATGCTTCAATAACTCCAGTGAAATACGGAAGTTTATTTTGAAGAAAATGGCAGAGCTATTAAAAGTATCAAAAAGACCAGTATCTAACAGATCACCATCAAATGCCTCTTAGGCTACAGTAAGATATGTAAGGGGGGTTGTAATGTCTGGCTAAGGAAAGGCACAAATACTGATAGAAACAAGATGTGTTTGTGAAACACAGATGCCCATCAAATGGCTAGTTTTGTAAAATGCTAAGTTTTTGTGCAAAGGGTTGATAAGGGTTAACAGATGACCTTGAGGAAGGTCATGTTGCATGGAATAGAAAGATATTGAAAGAAGGTTGAATACCAAACTTGAGCTTTGTATGTTGAATACTTTGAGAAAATGGCCAATGTTAAGTTTTCAGACAGACAGACATATGGACAGACGGACACAAGTAAAACAATATGCCCCCTGATCATTCCATACAGGGGCATAAATAAGGACAAGATTGATGTAGCTGGTCAAGCAGTGTTTGAAGAATAATTGAATATTTTGTACATTCTGGACTGTTTGCATGCGGAGGAACAACAATTGATAAGCAGTATAGCTCAAAATAAATGACCTGACAGAGCATCCCTAGCTATTAGCTAGAGATGCTCTGCCAGGTCATTTATCTTGAGCTATATATGTGCTTCAGACTCTCTCACAGAGTTCTTTGTTTTTGTTTTGTTTTTTTCTAAACAGACAGCTTTCACATCATTTGTAGGAATTACCACTGAGGTACAAGTATAAAATCAATGTTTTTCAACAGACAATTCGAGTTTAGTTGTCAATGAGCTACCCTTGGAATTGGAAGTAAGGCCACAACAGGGCCCAAGTCAAACTCCACACAGCGACAATGCCTTACATTATCACTGCAGGCATATAAATCACATGACCATGAAGAATGTCACGTGATATCGTAAAATTTATTTATATTTCTGAAATCATTTTTAAATCCAATTATATTTTTCATTTGGATTCATATCTGACACCTCATATTCTTAAAACATCACTTAAAGCATGTTTACTTTTTTAAATAAAAATCAAAATAAAAAAATCAATTACCTGAAATCTTGGTAACTCCAAGCTGTGCCGGCAGAGATCTCCCCAATCCAAGTTCAGGGGAGATAACTGCGAAGGAGATTGGGCCCAAGTTACATCACTACCAAACGCAAGGCCGCATTTTATGAAGACGATCGATCCTCTTACAAAGAAAAGTAAGTCACAAGAGTACTATGGTTTGTTAACAGACTTAATTACTGACTAGAATGTACGAGGGACGGTCGGAAAGTAGTTGGACTTTTGACTAGTTCTCTAAAACCATTTAATTTTTCAACAAAATTCTTTCTACTCTGTTTAAAGAAATTATCCATCTATGTCTATGCATATTTGCCATCTTCGTAGGAGCTTTACTATTGCCACTATTAACCATGACCTAGACCCACTGTATTAGGTACTGTGTAACCACCGGTATCAAAGGTGCCCTGGTCTCAAATTTCTTCTCAGCAAGCATTTTCATCAGTTCTAGACACAAATAAAAGTCGTGTGGGGTAGGGCCTAGGCTATAAGAAGAGTAAAACAACTTTTGTCATGGGTAATATTTGATAATCTCCACTGTAGATGCGGTGGTATGGGAGCGTGCGTAATCGTAAAGTAGAAAACATTTTTCTTTGCTAATCTTGGACGCGTTTACTTCAGCATTTATTCTTTGTTTTTTTTTCTGAATTACTTCAGAATTGTACTTAGCAATGACAGTTTTTACCATTTGACATGAAATGACTATCAGACCTCGTGAATCCACAAAAGCAACAAACATGACTACCAGCCGAATGTAAAAGCTTAATTTATTCAGAGGTGGGGAACCAGCTCGTTTCTATGACTGCTATGACTGAGTTTTTATCCCAAGTTCGGAATTATGAACCATTATTCAATCTTCAGTGATAATGTAGTTCAAAAACTTAAATTCTTCGCGATTAAAATGACTAGACTGTTCTTTTGTTTTGGTTACCCTTGTTGTTCCTCTAACAAATATCCTATGGTACATAAAACCCCTATCACATATAAGTGGACAGAATATTGCATATATTCAACTTTCTTTGAAAATAAACTGACCACATTATTGGCAAATGGATGTAGATTCCACCAATATATAATGTGTTTATACAGTTGCAAATGGAGAGACAGCAGCACCAAAAGTCCAACTACTTTCCGACCGTCCCTCGTATGTTCTGAAGAAGCTGCAGTTAACCCTTTCCCAAACGACAAAATTTTAGGAAAGTCCAATTCAAAAGCTAATGCAGACGACAAAATGTATGTTAACAAGAGCTTCGCAGAGCGGCGCATATACGCCCGAGAGGGGCTTGTCAGTAAAATTTAGGGATGTAACGATACATCGGACTATCGATATATCGCAATAGTGACCTCTGCGATAGTGCTATCATGATAGGCAACTGGCAATATCAATAGTATCGCAATAGTGGTATCCACTATCGCAATAGTTTTGATAGTTCTAAAAATAGCAATTTGTCAGATGACATTGTCTATTTTTTTCCAAAAATCTGTCTCTTGAATATCAGACATCAATGACAAGCTACTCAAATCATGAAATGTCACTCTCTTCCTTCAGATTATTTATTTAATGATTCTGCAAATTAATTCATTTATGAAGAATATGCAGGAAATGTGATTTTTAATGAAAAAATATCCATTTATAGCACTTAAAGCATATAACAATAGTATCGCAATAGTATTGCAATAGCAACCTATGATAGCAATACTATCGCGATAGCAATTAAAATTTTGGTCAATAGCAATACTATCGCAATAGTCATTTTGGTCTGCAATAGTCATCCCTAGTAAAATTGGCCATTTTTTCGATTCAAGGGCAGATAATTCAAACATGAATAGTTATCAAAATTTTGTTTGCACAACAAGACACCATAGAGATTCATTGTGGCTAGTTTGATTAAATTCTGGTTGAAACTGTAGGAGTTGCACACAGGAGAAAATGGACATTTTTGAGAAAATGGGCATTTTTTTCTTAAATTCAAGGGCAGATAATTCAAGAATGAAAACAGTTATCTAAATTCTGCAAGCGGTGTGCACAACTAGACACCATGGAAATTCATTGTGGCAAGTTTGATCAAATTCTGATCAAAACTGTAGGAGGAGTTGCGCACACAAGAAATTGCTAACGGACGGACGGATGGACAGACGGACAGACAGACGAGCGGGGCCATAACATAATACGACCCTTCGGGCGTATAATACGGGTTGAAATTGTTTGTGAAATAGCCAAAAAAAATATTGGGGCTAAAGGAGAAACTGCTGATTATCAGCAGTTTTTTCTTTTGCCTCAATGTTTTCCTAAGCCTTTTCTATTAGGGACGTCAAAACCAGGTCTTGTTTAGGAAAGGGTTAAGTTTTTTTTGTTGAAAAAGTGATAAATTATTGCAAAATCTAAATTTTCATTTATTTACAGACACTATCAGAGACCAGGAACAAATTAAGGACTATGGCCACTCTGTCTGATCAGCCTACTCTGCCACATATCGAATCGTTCCGTCAGACAGACAGCGTTTACCAAGTTCGTGAGTCTTCCTGCAGAAGTTCAACAACAACTGCTCCAGGTGTGGGAAGGCTCTGGATACAAGATGTATGCAGAAGAAATGTAAGAACATGTTTTACTTAAACCATCAACCTTTAACTAAGCAACAAGCAAGATCATGTGGGGAATAATAAAACAATACAATATCTAGACAAGTTTTGTCCACCCAAATTAACCCAGGACAACTTAATTTTCGTGGGTACAGTCTGATAGTTGAGCATCTTATGAAAATTTTGTCGAAGAGGGGTAATTGCATATTCAGATGTCCCGGGTTAATTTTGGTGTACTGTAGTAAATAAGATTATAACACATAAATTATATTTTGATTTATTTACAGACACTATCAGAGACCAGAAACAAGTTAAGGACTATGGCCGCTCTGTCTGATATGGATGATGAGATGTGGCAGAGGATCAGCCTACTCTGCCACATATCGAATCGTTCCGTCAGACAGACAGCGTTTACCAAGTTCGTGAGTCTTCCCGCAGAAGTTCAACAACAACTGCTCCAGGTGTGGGAAGATTTTGGATACAAGATATGTTACAGAAATGAGGAACAAGCACAAATGAATGCTTTTCAACAAAAACCTCGTAACTGCAGCTTGATTTAAGCTGCAGTTACTAGGTTTTTGTTGAAAAGCGACAAACTATAGCACAATTACCGTATAGCACTTTATTTCTGCGGGGACTTTATTTCTGCTATTTCTGCGGTCGTGGACGGCACCGCAGAAATAAAATCCGCAGAATTTTAATTCTGAATGTAGAGGTTGTTGTCTGTAATTTTAGTCAGTACATGGACAAGTCAAACTTTTACCACCCAATGGAAAGAACAATATCATAACAATGGAGCGCTTTCCTATTCAAAAATGGTGTAACTACGGATTTAACTCAGGTGTAGATAAGACATTTTAGTTAATCAATAAACAATGATTTAACAAGTTTGACTGATTGGTAACAGTTTGACACTTCTTTCCTTTCACACCTATCTGTATACAGCATTGTTTCCCATAACGCCTTTATAGATACTGGTAAGTGAGTGGGATTATCCATTTACCCAAACGGAATATTTAGAATATTTGGTCAGCATCGTCTTTCAAACTATGTCTGATACTGACTAAAACTGATTTGATAGCGCAGAAATAAAATCTTTGATTTTGCAAAATGAGAGACCGCAGAAATATGTTCCGCAGAAATTAAACCCGCCTGATTTCTGGAAAAACCGCAGAATTTGGACCCCGCAGAAATAAAGTGCTATACGGTATATTTTGATTTTTTTACAGTATAAGAGAAATAAGGAACAAGCTCAGTACAATGGCTGCTCTGTCTGATGTGGATGAAGAGATGTGAGAAAGGATCAGCCTACTCTACAATGTATCTAAACGTGCAGTAAAACAGACAGGCTTTACAAAGTTTGTGAGTCTTTCCACAGAAGAAAATGAGTTTGAGTTTATTGGGGTTTAACGTCGTTTTCAACTACCAGGGTCATATCGCGGCGGCTGGAGCACCTACTCATGGATTCCTGTTGTTTCTCAAACCAGTACTACCACAGCACCCTTACCGAGCCTCCAGCTGCTCGCCCACATAGGTTAACGATTTCAAACCCATTGGTGGGTGACAATTTTGTCAGAAAGGATATTAGCCGCGGCCGGGTATCGAACCCGGGACCTCTCGAACGAGGGTCAGATGCGCTACCAACTGAGCTAAGGCCGCGGCCTCCACAGAAGAAAAACCTGCTGTACCACAATTCAAAAAGACAAATAAAACAGAAAGTATTTACACCATTTTGTAAGACTAACTATAGAGATTCAGCCTGCTGTGCAAGTCATCGAATCGTCCGATCAGACAGACAGCATCTACCAAGTTTGTGAGTCTTCCCACAGAAGAAGAACAACAACAACTCCCAGTCTGGGAAGATTCTGTTTATGGTTAGATGGAAGTATTACGTTTCCCATTGCCGACCATTATAACGTTTTGGCTTATAGCTCAGCCCATGAGTCCGCAAAAATGTTATGGCTTACCTCAAGTTCAAGAACAATCCTTCATACATCCAAAACAAGCAAATTTAATATGGCATGATCCCTTTTATCACAGACTTTTTGGCCCCTTTTTGACATGACCCTCTTCGGGCAACCATTTGGACTGGCCTTTCCTCAATATACACCCATGTCTAAAAATAACTCTTGAAGTGCCAAAATGTTCTAAATTCTTAAAAAAAATTACTGCAATTGTTTGCCAAAATATCAAATTTTATAAATAAAGAAAAATAATTCTATATTATTACATTATTGACCAATCAGAACTCACCTTGATCCTTGTTTATAGTGCGGACGTTCAGTGGACAAAATCTGACAGATGCCGGGAAAATGTAATACTTCCACCTAACCTAAATAAAAAATGTTATTGCTTCAGAATTGAAAATTTTGATAATTTTAAGTACATATACCTATTTTGGACTAAATCCCAAATTACTGGCCAAAACTTTTTCATACATTGTGAAAAATGGGCATTTCCCTTTACCCTGTCTTAATAAAGTTAAGCCAAAAGTGTACTATTTTAGAAAAGTCTTCTCAATCAAAACATATACTTTCAATGTTCAAAAGAAAGACTCTAAAATCATATTTAACATATCCTTTTCATCTGACATTGTGGAACTATTACTTATGG
This sequence comes from Fragum sueziense, assembly GCA_963680895.1. Classification (NCBI taxonomy): domain Eukaryota; kingdom Metazoa; phylum Mollusca; class Bivalvia; order Cardiida; family Cardiidae; genus Fragum; species Fragum sueziense. Next base: position 38,851,731 of record OY804609.1, on the reverse strand, counting down.
TAATATCAATCACTGTTTCAGGTGAAATTTAATTCAATTTATATTTTTTACTATTTTTTTTAAGAGGTCACCCTTTATCCTTGAAAAGAAATCTTTATTTTCTGCTTATTTTTAAATCTCAAAGGCACAATTTTTCACAAATTGTATTTTTATTTGATCATATGGCTAGTACAATATTGTCTCTGCATCAATGTAGAATTTCAATGCATTTGGTTGAAAAATGTTGGAGAAATCAGCATTTTCCTTAACACCAGTGATGCAAATTACAAGAGTCTATTTAGCAATGACACAGTCTTCCTTTGCTCATAAATCCAATAATCCATGGAAAAAATGTTAAATCTTCACATTAATCTGTTTGTTATATCCCATCTTACCTAGAAACTCCAAATTAAAATGAAAAATGTGAAAAAAAGCTACATTTGAATAATCAAAATTACATAATAGTTGAAAATGATGAGTCATTAGATTTTTTTTACATTCAAAATAGCCAAATTTCTGCAGAATCTTCTTTTTATCCCTCTAATCATATCAAAACATGTTATTTAAAGCAAGTTTTACTATTTCTGACATTGTTTTCTCAGTTTTTCATGCTTTTAAGCAGGTTTAAGTTGAAGAATAGACCATGGATGGCACAGGAAAAGGGGCCTGTCATCATTGGGGCCTTAAAAATCCAATATTTTTAAGTATAGAATAAACCAAAATAACAGAAAACAGGGTTTGAACAGTCTAATTTGTATTTGCTTTAAGCAAACATGCCAAATTCAGACCCTTCAACCCACTATTTTACTGTTTTTATAATCCTATACATAGAACAATGCATCAGCCAACTGCATTACATACTTTACTTTCAGCTAAACTGATTTTAAACACCCAAAATAGCAAAAAGAATGAAGTAAGCAAACAAATCTTCCTTACCAAAAGGCAGAACAACCCGTTTGATGATTGAAGTCAAAGCTCAGAGTGCGATTCAATGGTCTGAGCCCGTCAATATGAGAACTATCTCATGTAGCGGGCTGATCTATGTCTTGTGAAAATTATTTGGGGTGATGACTGCAACCTAAGGAGCCATTGCAGATAATTTCTAAAATAAAGAGAAAATCTTGTATAAAACCAGCACAAAGCCCACAGAAAAACTAGAAAATGATAAAATATGGTCATTTCTAGACTTGTATGTACATCAAAGAGTCAAGCAAAGTGCATGAACAGTATCTATTTGTCAAGAAGGAAAAAACAAGGCACCCCCCCCCCCCCCCCGCCCTCATGAAAAAACATTTTTTACTGAAAAAATTACCTTGAAACTTGACCTTGACCTTCATGGATGACCTTGACCTTGGAACAAAGTTAAACTCAATGATATGATGTACATATTCAACAAATATAGAGCCTTATAGCTTTCAGATGTTTGTAGTATGTGCAAAAATGCAGAAAAATCATGTCAAATTTTCAATCAAATTGGCTTTCAGATATGACCTTGACCTTGATGAATGACCTTGACCTTGGTATAAGGAGATACATGTTATGAAGATGTGTATCCCCACCAAATTTCAACTTTGTAACTGAAATAGTGTGTGAGTTATTTAGGGAAATGTTGATTTTCCATGTTAAAATGGCCTGAGACAGACAGAAAGGTGAACAGATAAGTGAATTCTGATGCAATATAACCTAAATATTTTGATATGGGCCAGAAAAACATGTGAATAGCTTACACAGAATGGATCGGCTGCAGAAAAATCAGAACCGGAAGTTATTGCTGCTGAAATGTCAAATTAATGGAACAACAACAACTTTGGAAGAGTTCATATTTAGGTTAGATGGAAGTATTACGTTTCCCATTGCCGACCATTATAACGTTTTGGCTTATAGCTCAGCCCATGAGTCCGCAAAAATGTTATGGCTTACCTCAAGTTCAAGAACAATCCTTCATACATCCAAAACAAGCAAATTTAATATGGCATGATCCCTTTTATCACAGACTTTTTGGCCCCTTTTTGACATGACCCTCTTCGGGCAACCATTTGGACTGGCCTTTCCTCAATATACACCCATGTCTAAAAATAACTCTTGAAGTGCCAAAATGTTCTAAATTCTTAAAAAAAATTACTGCAATTGTTTGCCAAAATATCAAATTTTATAAATAAAGAAAAATAATTCTATATTATTACATTATTGACCAATCAGAACTCACCTTGATCCTTGTTTATAGTGCGGACGTTCAGTGGACAAAATCTGACAGATGCCGGGAAAATGTAATACTTCCACCTAACCTTATAAGATATCCTGTTTTACACATGTAAATGAATGTCCGAAATGGAATTTTCCACTACCGATAAAGCTCCCGGTCTGGGAAGATTCTGTTTATAAGATATCCTGTTTTACACATGTAAATGAATGTCCGAAATGGAATTTTCAGCTACCGATAAAGCTCCCAGTCTGGGAAGATTCTGTTTATAAGATATCCTGTTTTACACATGTAAATGAATGTCCGAAATGGAATTTTCAACTACCGATAAAGCTCCCGGTCTGGGAAGATTCTGTTTATAAGATATCCTCTTATACACATGTAAATGAATGTCCGAAATGGAATTTTCCACTACCGATAAAGCTCCCAGTCTGGGATGATTCTGTTTATAAGATATCCTGTTTTACACATGTAAATGAATGTCCGAAATGGAATTTTCCACTACCGATAAAGCTCCCGGTCTGGGAAGATTCTGTTTATAAGATATCCTGTTTTACACATGTAAATGAATGTCCGAAATGGAATTTTCAGCTACCGATAAAGCTCCCGGTCTGGGAAAATTCTGTTTATAAGATATCCTGTTTTACACATGTAAATGAATGTCCGAAATGGAATTTTCAACTACCGATAAAGCTCCCAGTCTGGGAAAATTCTGTTTATAAGATATCCTGTTTTACACATGTAAATGAATGTCCGAAATGGAATTTTCCACTACCGATAAAGCTCCCGGTCTGGGAAGATTCTGTTTATAAGATATCCTGTTTTACACATGTAAATGAATGTCCGAAATGGAATTTTCAACTACCGATAAAGCTCCCGGTCTGGGAAGATTCTGTTTATAAGATATCCTGTTTTACACATGTAAATGAATGTCCGAAATGGAATTTTCAACTACTGATAAAGCTCCCGGTCTGGGAAGATTCTGTTTATAAGATATCCTGTTTTACACTTGTAAATGAATGTCCGAAATGGAATTTTCAGCTACCGATAAAGCTCCCAGTCTGGGAAGATTCTGTTTATAAGATATCATGTTTTACACATGTAAATGAATGTCCGAAATGGAATTTTCAGCTACCGATAAAGCTCCCGGTCTGGGAAGATTCTGTTTATATGATATCCTGTTTTACACATGTAAATGAATGTCCGAAATGGAATTTTCAACTACCGATAAAGCTCCCAGTCTGGGAAGATTCTGTTTATAAGATATCCTGTTTTACACATGTAAATGAATGTCCGAAATGGAATTTTCAACTACCGATAAAGCTCCCGGTCTGGGAAGATTCTGTTTATAAGATATCCTGTTTTACACATGTAAATGAATGTTAGAAATGGAATTTTCAGCTACCGATAAAGCTCCCGGTCTGGGAAGATTCTGTTTATAAGATATCCTGTTTTACACATGTAAATGAATGTCCGAAATGGAATTTTCAGCTACTGATAAAGCTCCCAGTCTGGGAAGATTCTGTTTATAAGATATCCTGTTTTACACATGTAAATGAATGTCCGAAATGGAATTTTCAACTACCGATAAAGCTCCCGGTCTGGGAAAATTCTGTTTATAAGATATCCTGTTTTACACATGTAAATGAATGTCCGAAATGGAATTTTCAGCTACCGATAAAGCTCCCGGTCTGGGAAGATTCTGTTTATAAGATATCCTGTTTTACACATGTAAATGAATGTCCGAAATGGAATTTTCAGCTACCGATAAAGCTCCCGGTCTGGGAAGATTCTGTTTATAAGATATCCTGTTTTACACATGTAAATGAATGTCCGAAATGGAATTTTCAACTACCGATAAAGCTCCCAGTCTGGGAAGATTCTGTTTATAAGATATCCTGTTTTACACATGTAAATGAATGTCCGAAATGGAATTTTCAGCTACCGATAAAGCTCCCAGTCTGGGAAGATTCTGTTTATAAGATATCCTGTTTTACACATGTAAATGAATGTCCGAAATGGAATTTTCAACTACCGATAAAGCTCCCAGTCTGGGAAGATTCTGTTTATACGATATCCTGTTTTACACATGTAAATGAATGTCCGAAATGGAATTTTCAGCTAACGATAAAGCTCCCGGTCTGGGAAGATTCTGTTTATAAGATATCCTGTTTTACACATGTAAATGAATGTCCGAAATGGAATTTTCAACTACCGATAAAGCTCCCGGTCTGGGAAGATTCTGTTTATAAGATATCCTGTTTTACACATGTAAATGAATGTCCGAAATGGAATTTTCAACTACCGATAAAGCTCCCAGTCTGGGAAGATTCTGTTTATAAGATATCCTGTTTTACACATGTAAATGAATGTCCGAAATGGAATTTTCAACTACCGATAAAGCTCCCAGTCTGGGAAGATTCTGTTTATAAGATATCCTGTTTTACACATGTAAATGAATGTCCGAAATGGAATTTTCAACTACCGATAAAGCTCCCAGTCTGGGAAGATTCTGTTTATAAGATATCCTGTTTTACACATGTAAATGAATGTCCGAAATGGAATTTTCAACTACCGATAAAGCTCCCAGTCTGGGAAGATTCTGTTTATAAGATATCCTGTTTTACACATGTAAATGAATGTCCGAAATGGAATTTTCTACTACCGATAAAGCTCCCAGTCTGGGAAGATTCTGTTTATAAGATATCCTGTTTTACACATGTAAATGAATGTCCGAAATGGAATTTTCAGCTACCGATAAAGCTCCCGGTCTGGGAAGATTCTGTTTATAAGATATCCTGTTTTACACATTTAAATGAATGTCCGAAATGGAGTTTTCAACTACCGATAAAGCTCCCGGTCTGGGAAGATTCTGTTTATAAGATATCCTATTTCACACATGTAAATGAATGTCCGAAATGGAATTTTCAGCTACCGGTAAAGTTGTTGGTAAACAAATTGGGGATTTTAGTTCTACACTACGTCATAAATGGTATTTTAATAGTTAGGTCAGTAAAATCTGATGATGCGAGTTTGTGAGTCTTTCCACAGAAGAACAAGAGCTGTCCGAAGACAGCGCGCTTGACTTTCTAAGTTGCTTAGTATAAAGGGGGCATAACTCCAAATATAGTGCAGCTAGGGTCATGGGCCCTGGTAGTAAGGTAGAGGGTGTGATGGTGAATAAGTATTCTAAGTTTGGGTTGAATCCCTTTGATAGTATGGAAGTTATTGATGTTTGAAAAAACTTTAATCTTTGTTGCAACGCCGACGCCAACGCCGACGCCAAGGTGACAGTATAAGCTCTCATTTTCTTCGAAAAGTCGAGCTAAAAAGACAAATAAAACAGAAAGTATTTACACCATTTTGTAAGACATACTATAGAGATTCAGCCTGCTGTGCCAGTTATCGAATCGTCCGATCAGACAGACGGCATCTACCAAGTTAGTGAGTCTTCCAACAGAAGAACAACAACAACTCCCGGTCTGGGAAGATTCTGTTTATAAGATATCCTGTTTTACACATGTAAATGAATGTCCGAAATGGAATTTTCAGCTACCGGTAAAGCTGTTGGTAAACAAATTGGGGATTTCGGTTCCACACTATGTCATAAATGGTATTTTAATAGTTAGGTCAGTACAAGAGGACCATGATGGTCCTATATCGCTCACCTGTACCAAGATGATATGAGCCACAGTTATGTTTGAATCAATTACATGTACTATTTGTGATATTAGGACTGAAAACAAACTTATGGTCATCAACATTATGTCCCTGTTTCGTCTTCATAGGTCAATATATCTGATTGTAAACAGTGAAAACAAAGTCAAAAACAAGAATTTTGTCCATTTCAAGGACAGATAACTCAGCAACTGCTTGTCTAATTGTGCTGAAGTTCTAACTCATCCATGATCTTATGGTAATCAACAATTATATCCAAGATCCAAGTTTTGTCTTGATTGGTCACCATTACTTTTGTGGTTGTTAGAGTAAAAACAAAGTCGAAAACAGCAATTTTGTCAAATTCAAGGGCATATAACTCACTACTTGCTCATCCAATCAGACTGAAATTCAAAGTCATCTAAGATCTTATGGTCACCAACATTATTAGATAGTAAGTCTTGATTGGTCAATAATTATATAAATGCCAGAGTAAATAGTTGAAAAAGTTGAAAAAAAGTCGATAACAACAATTTTGTTCAAATTCAAGGGCATAATTATAACTCACGACTTTCTCATCCGATCACACTGAAATTCAAAGTCATACAGGATCTAATGGTCATCAACATTATGTACAAGTTTTGTATTAATTGGTCAATAATAATTGTAGATGCTACAGTGTAAACAAAGTCAAAAACAGTCGAAAGTAATTTTGTCAAAATCAACAGCATATAACTCATGATTTTTTAAAACCGATCAAGCTGAAAATGGAACTCATCTGACATCTTATGGTCCTTAACATTGTGGCACAGTTTGATTGGTCGATAATGGTAGATTCTAGAGAGTAAACAAAGTCAAAAACAGCAATTTTTCCAAATTCAAGGGTATATAACTCACTACTTTCTGGTTAGATCAGAGCAAAAATTACTCTCATCCAAGATCTTATGGTCACTAACATTCTGTCCAAGTTTTGTCTTGATTGGTCAATAATTGAAGATGCAATGGTGTAAACAAAGTCGAAAACAGTCAAAAACTGCATTTTTTTCAAATTCAAGGGCAGATAACTCAGGACTTTCTAATCCGATCAGACAAAAACTCACACTTATCCAAGATCTTTTGGTCACCAACATTGTGTCCAACTTTTGTATTGATTGGTCGATATTTGTAAATGCTAGAGTGTAAACAATGTCAAAAGTAGCTATTTTTTACATTCAAGGGAGGATAACTCCAGACCTTTTGAGCCAATCTAACCCAAAATCGAATTCATCCAAGATCTTATGGTCACTAACATTGTATAAAAGTTTTGTCTCCATTGGTCAATAATTGTAGATGCTATAGTGTAAACAAAGTCGAAAACAGTCAAAAACGACAATTTTGTCAAATTCAAGGGCAGATAACTCCAGACTTTCTGGTCCGATCTGACCCAAAATCAATCTCATCCAAGATCTTATAGTCACTAACATTGTGTCAAAGTTTTGTCTTGATTGGTCAATAATTGTATATGCTATAGTGTAAACAAAGTCAAAAACGGTCAAAAATGACAATTTTGTCAAATTCATGGGCAGATAACTCCTGACTTTCTGGTCAGATCTGACCCAAAATCGAACTCATCTGAGATCTTAGGGTCACCAACATTGTGTCCAAGTTTCATCTCGATTGGTAAATATTTGTAGATGCTAGAGTGTTATCAAAGTCAAAAATAGCTATTTTTCACATTCAAGGGCAGATAACTCCAGACTTTCTGGTCCAATCTGACCAAAAATCGTACTCATCAGAGAACTTATGGTCAAACATACGAGGGCCCATCAATAATTTCGCGAACTAAGTCTACTATTCAGTTACCCGTTGACGTATTTTCACGAAATTTGGTATGCTTAAAGCTCATTCAATTTCCAACCGGCTCATCTTATTAGAAAACGATGACATCAAAACAATATGACGTCATCGAATAATTATGACGTCATGTCAATAGCGTTTGTTTAAAAATGACGTCATCTTGCATTTTGAGCAACTCCTTATAATAAAGTTTTATGTATATCTCAATAATTCCTGTACAGACATCCGTGAAACTCTGCAGGTATTGTAAAGAGACATATGCTTATCGAATAACGTTATTTGAAAGCGGATACGACTCTACAGAGACGGTAGAGAGATAAGAGAAAATGAGTTATTTTACTAGCAGACCGGAGACTATAAAGCTGAGAAGAAATCATCTAAAATCCTAGAATTTATTCTTGAAAATTTAAAAATAGGTGTTCAAATAGTAATAAGACACTTGGGTGATTTGTATGATACAGCTAAGGGCAGTATGACCTGTAATCTCGGAATGCGCCTTACATCGGCAGGACGGGTATCGCACTGGCCGCTTCAAGGCCGAATGGGGCAGGAGGTAAAAAGGCGTCGTAAATAATACCAAAGTTATAATGATGACCGCCACAACTTTGCAAATCAAATAAATACATGTGACATGACATTGATGCATCATTATTGAGTCGGAAAGTAAAGAACAAATTCAATTTGGAAGCATTATTCTTCATTCTCACCCACAAAATCATTGATTTCAAGATGTGCCGGTGAGACAAATGTTATAATTTTCATCGATATTCGAGGAATCAAACTGAAACTTTTTATGTCTATATAAAGTCGAGTAAGTACTTATAATTTTGCAACAGTAATCAAATATGATCTGCCACCGGCTTTAATGAGACAGCGCGCAAAAATTATAGGGCCCGGAATTCTGCCGCGCTATGATAATGCGTCGCGCCATAGCTAACGCGTTAAAAAGGCCGGTATCGTGAAACTGATTATAGAAATATTACCAAACTCTCTGCTCCGCACAGATTATGCAATTTGCGACTTCTAGTTATTTCCAAACCTTAAAAATAACTTACGGGATGAAAATAGTGAGTAAAAAGAAAAGTTTGGGTGTGACATTTACAAATAATGGCGGGACATGTCACGTGACGGGCTGCAGCACGTGCCATGGGCGTGGGTCAAGAGGTGGAATGAATGCAAACTGTTCAAGGGATGTTACTTTTATAAGTAATTGATAATGTTTCTAAGTTTATCAACGTATTTTTCTGATATATGATTAGTTCGCGAAATTATTGATGGGCCCTCGTATTTTGACCAAGTTATGTCAAGATTGGCTTATGTGGATGCTAGTGTTAACACTAAATTGTTGACAGACAGACGGACGGACGGACAGACACAAAGCGACCACAATAGCTCACATTGAGCACTTTGTGCTCAGGTGAGCTAACAAAACTCATCCGAGATCTTATGGTCTCCAACATTATGTTCAAGTTTTGTCTTGATTGATCAATGATTGTAGGTGCTAGAGTGTAAACAACATTAAAAACAGCATTTTTTGACATTCAAGGGTAGTTAACTCAACACATTCTGGTCCAATCAGGCCCTTAATCAAACTTGTCCGAGAACTTATGATCATACTTGTTTTGATCAAGTTTGATCAAGATTGCCTATTGTTGGCGCAAGATCGTATGGCACATGCTTACATTTTGTTCAATGTAAACAAAACAGTACGGTTTAAAACGTGATGAATTCTATCACTCTACCTAAATGTTTAATATATTTATGTCACTATTTAAAAAGAATTTAGTCATGTTTTATACAGCAATGTTTTGTTTACATTTGAACAAAATGTAAACATGCGCCATACAATCTTGCGCAAACAATAACTTTTGTGGATGCTAGAGTGTAAACACCCCAAATGTTGACGGACAGATGGACGAACGGACAAACGGACCGATCTGAGACACCCTAGTGTTGCTCTTAAAGTCGGCTATGACTTGACTCGATTGGCAGGTTTAAAATATGCTTGCGGAATCAAACAAGGTCAGGAAGATTCAACAAGAGTGCCATGGTCACAATATACGCCGCCCCAGAGACTAAGTTTTAAGGGGGCATAACTCAGGCAAAAATCAATGAACCATAAAATCCTTCCTTCATGCACATCTACCAATTGAGGTGATTACATTGACCAAGTTTCAAGAAGATCCAGCCAGAAACTTGGGAGGAGTTGCGTTGACAAGAAAAGTGGACGGACGTACGGATGGACGGACGGATGGACGGACGGACGGACGGACAGACGGAGAAGATGACGCCAATATACGTCCGCCTCCGGCGGCGTATAAAAACAGAATCTGGTGACTTCCTTCAGCTGCTGAAATTACAGTGGGCAACAAAGGTCACCAAATTGGTTAACCCTTTCCCAAACAAGACTGGGTTTTGATGTCCCTCATTGAGAAGGCTTGGGAAAACATTGAGGCAAAAGAAGAAAATGCTGGTAACCAGCATTTTCTCCTTTTGCCTTAATATTTTCTATGCAATATTTTACACAATTTCCAACTTTATCAACATCCATTTTGTTGTCCGCAGAAGCTTTTGAATTTGAGCACTCTCAAAGTTTGCTGTTTTGGAAAGGGTTTACTGTGTAGTTAGAGCAGGACATTTCGATAATAGAAGACAGCTCCAACACCCGAACGACATCAAAACTATAGCTGAACTGTTGCATACATCTGTAAGAGACCTAGATTTTACAGACAAGACCAATTATATCCAAGTGGCGAAGACCATGTTACCTCGTTTGATGGTTTACGATCGTAGAAGAAGTGGAGAGATTGAGGCTTTAACGTAAGTTGCTTACCTATTTCCTCGTTTATTTAGTACTTAACCCTTTACCAAACAAGACCAGACAAAAAGTGACCACAAAAACTCACCTCAAGCACTTCCTGCTCAGGTGGGCTAAAAATGGGAAACCAGACAACAGATAGGTTAATAAAATGGCCTTAAAAGGTAACTTTAACTATGGCCAAAAGGACAAGAATTGGTGGAACGAAAAAGAAAAGAGTCAAAAGGTGCATCTATAGTGTAACAGAAAGCTACCTAAGAAATGGCAGACAACCAATGGGTTTTACAAAATGGCCTTAAAGTGACATTTCACATTTATTTAATTTTTTAAAAATATTTGTTGATGCAAAGATTGTTTATTCTAATGCGTAGAAATGCTATCAGTTTTTTAAAGTTGTTATTTATAAGCGAAAATTACACCTTTAAAGTTGAGACAGAAATGACAAATTCTATATAAATTTGAACTGTTGTCCACAACAATTTGTTTAATTTCAGCACAAAAATATATAATTCCCGTAAACAGTTCAATATTTTGGCTTGAAATCTTCAGAACTTCCATAAGAAAACATGCTCTTTCAGAAAGAATAAAAGTAAAACTAATGTAACAAGTATCTGGTGTTGTATGCAACACATAAAGTCCCCTACCGGCTTCACATTGACTCAATATGGTAATCAATAATAGATTAAGTTGCAGGATCCATTTTTGCCATATTTTCACTATTTCTGTTACCATAGCAACCACACTTTTCGTCAAAGAACAAAGATAAAATGATGTGCATAATCTACACATTGCCATCTAGTCATATACCAAGTCTCATCAAATTAGCTTGCTTACTTATTAACTTATTGCAGGATCCAATATTTTTTGCCATATTTTCACTATTTCCGTAACCATAGCAACAACAATTTTAGTCTAAAAACAAAAATAAAATGATGTGCATAATCTACACATTGCCATATAGTCATATACCAAGTCTCATCAAACTAGCTTGCTTAGTTATTATCTTATCGCAGGATCCCATTTTTGGCCATATTTTCACTATTTCTGTAACCATAGCAACCTCAATTTAAGTCGAAAAACAAAAATAAAATGATGTGCATAATCTACACATTGCCATCTAGTCATATACCAACTTTCATCAAAAACGCTTGCTTAGTTATTAAGTTATCGTGGGATCCAGATTTGAGTGGACAGACGGACGGACGGACAGACTGACGGACAGACGGACGGACGGACGGACAGACTGACGGACGGACGGACAGACGGAGGGCAAACCTATAGTCCCCTCCGGTGTGAACACCGGTAGGGGACTAAAAATAATCGTGAAATGTCACTTTAAAAAGATACACAGAATTTTGGCCAGAAGGACAAGAATTGGTGGGACGAAAAAGAAAAGAGTCAAAAGGTGCGTCTATATTGCAACAGAAAGCTACCTAAGAAATGACAGACAACAGACAACCAATGGGTTTTACAAAATGGCCTTAACCCTTTCCCAAACAAGACCTGGTTTTGACGTCCCTAATAGAAAAGGCTTGGGAAAACATTGAAACAAAAGAAGAAACTGCTGATAACCAGCAGTTTCTCCTTTTGTCTCAATATTTTCTGTGCCATATTTAACACAAATTCTATCTTTAATAACATCCATTTTGTCATTTGTGACAGTTTTTGAAGTGGATCATCCAAAAATTTTGTGGTTTGGGAAAGGGTTAAAAAGGTACACAGAATTTTGGCCAGAAGAATTGGTTGAATGAAAAAGAAAAGAGTCAAAAGTTGTGTCAACAGTGCCACAGACAGCTGCCTTAGAAATGACAGATGATGATTTGCTTAACCCTTTCCCAAACAAGACCTGGTTTTGACGTCCCTAATAGAAAAGGCTTGGGAAAACATTGAAACAAAAGAAGAAACTGCTGATAACCAGCAGTTTCTCCTTTTATCTCAATATTTTCTATGCCATATTTTACACAAATTCTATCTTTAACCCTTTCGTTTGCAAGCACGCTTTAAAGCGCGCTTTTGGTACGCTTATACTGTACAGGGGGGCATGGGCTTTTAAAAGCGATTTTTACACTGTTTAAGTTATCATGACACCGGATAACTACCGGATATTGCGCAATAATGTTATATCCTCGTAAAATGTGAAAAAAATCGGAAGTTTTTGGGTATGTTTGAGCTGTAACTATGGCCAGGAAGGTTCAATTTTCTGCAGAAGAGGTTCGGCGAATCATCATGTCAGTGCCGGACGATGATAATAGCGATTACCCTGATTTTTTTGGGGGAAAAAAGGTAATTTGAATACTACAAATGTTTCAGAGACTTCGAAAAGTGACTCCGATAGTGATTCCGATTACCCTAAACCGAATCCAGTCCAAAATCGTAGGGGTGGGGGTGGTCGGGGGTCGTGGCAGGGGGCCTGACAGGGGTCAGTGGGCTAGAGGTCGAGATTTTGATGAGATGCAAATTTTCTATCAGTTACTCATCATATTGAGAAAGGAAATTGAATAACCTTTCCAATGAAATAATGTTTATGGGTATTTTGTTAGTAAAATCTATCTATTATGCATGTGTATACATGAAGTGCTTGGAAATAAGGAAAATAGTCATTTCTGGGAAATAATTCTGCAAACGAAAGGGTTAATAACATCCATTTTGTCATTTGTGGCAGTTTTTGAAGTAGATCACCCTAAAATTCTGTCGTTTGGGAAAGGGTTAAAAAGGTACACAGAATTTTGGCCAGCAGAATTGGTTGAACGAAAAAGAAAAGAGTCAAAAGTTGTGTCAACAGTGCCACAGACAGTTACCTTAGAAATGACATGATTATTTGCTAAAAGCTTAACTCTTTCCCAAACGACAAAATTTTAGAGTGATTCACTTCAAAAACTGCCACAAATGACAAAATGAATGTTATTAAAGATATGATTTGTGTAAATTATGGCACAGAAAATATTGAGACAAAAGGAGAAACTGCTGGTTATCAGCAGTTTCTTCTTTTGTTTCAATGTTTTCCTAAACCATTTCTATTTGAGACGTCAAAAACCAGGGCCCCGTATTACTAAACATCTTACGATCAAGTTTTTGTGTAAACTGTGTAACAAGGCATCTGATTGCACGAGAAATCCGACTGAGCTAATCAGGGCTGTTGTTACAAGTAATTATCGAAAAATGAAACGTACGATCGTTAGTAATACGGGCCCCTGGTCTTGTTTGGGATAGGGTTAACAAGAATTGAGAGGAGAATTACCAGAGCTAGCTGATGACTAAATTGTTTACATAATTATCCAACCATTCCAATTGTAACTAGAACTGTCGCAAACCAGACAAATACCCCCTGAATAACGCCTTGTCACTGACAAATTGCTATAGGTCAAAAGGTACTTCAGTTGACCCATGGCGCACATGGATTTCCAACTGTGACCTTGACCTTTGACCTACATGGCCAAAATCAATAGAGCAACTTCTGAGACAAAGGACAACAGCTCTGTCAAGATTCGTGATCCTAGGTCAAATGATTATTGAGTTGGAGCACAGAAATGGATTTTAAACTAAGTCCAAATGCCTAGGTCAAATGATTGAGTTGGAGCACAGAAATGGATTTTAAACTAAGTCCAAATGTGACCTTAACCTTTGACCTACATGACCCTGGTTCCCCAGTTAGAGCATTGAAACAAAAAAGTCTACAGATGGACGGATAGATAGACGGATGGACAGACATGGTGAAACCAATATACCTCCCTCTACTTCGTAGGTCGGGGTATAACAACTACTAAGTTCACCTAATTTAATTTTTTTTATACCTTCGTTATTTTATATTTTGTATTTTTTGTATTTTCCTATAACAGGTCACCTCATTGAAAAGCGGGAGAAATATTCGGAATACCTTACACAACAATATACCAGGGCCTGCTCTCATATCAACAAGAAACAACAAGTAAAAGAGTCCAAATTGGAAATTTTGACCGAAATTGCTAACTGTCCCAAATGCCTTTGAAACAAGTATAAGGTAATTATATTTACTGGTACTATACTTACATACAAAGAAACAAACTCAAGGATTCTTGTGCCTGCTGTAAAAACCCATGCAAGGAATTCACTTAGACCCTGGACTCAATTCCCACTCAACCAGCTTTTTTTCCAATGTTAGATGAATGTCAAAGCGATCCGATTCATCTTTAGTCCAAGTGATCCGATTCATCTTTCACCACAAGTAACCCCATCCAGGGACCTATTTCTACAAACAGTTTCACCAGTGAAAGTGACTGCTAAAGTGAAAGGATTGACAACAGCCTCTTGAAAGCAATTCTGGAAGTCAGACTCTGTGAGCAGGCTGTCAACAGTGTATAGTCACACACCAACAAACAGAAATGTGAAGCGTTCAACAGAGGTGCCCTGGCTTTAATACCAAAAGAAAATCAAGAACTTTGGAAAGACATTTGCTGGAAGGCTTGCTTCTAAAACACTGCAAATTAACAAAAACATTATAATAGTGGTGAGGTTGTTCAAGCCAAAGTTACAGATGTTACTGTTCGGAAGCTTTTGGCAATTGAGAGGGAAAGACAAGAACCTCTTAAAAGCAATTCTTGAAATCAGGCTCAGAGTCACATGAGTAACCACCAACACACAAAAGTGTGGAGCATTTAACAGAGGTGCCCTGGCTTCAATACCAAAAGAAATCAACCTTGGAAAGACATTTTCTGGAAGGCTTACTTCTAAAACACTGCAAATCAACGACAACATTGGGGAGGTCGCTCAAGCCAAACTTACAAATATTACTGGTCGGAAGCTTTTGACAACTGACAGAGAATGACAAGAGCCTCTTGAAGGCAATTCTGGAAGTCAGGCTCAGTGAGAAAGCTATCTGTCTACAGTGTGTTGTCAAACACAAGAACATAGAAGTGTGAAGCATTCAACACATATCCTGGCCTCACTCAACACATGTCCTGGCCTCACTACTTAAAGAAATCAACTTTGGAAAGACATAAAATTTACCAATGACAATTCTTGAAGCTGCTAAGAAATCAAAACATGGAAACAAGGGGATATAATTACTCCCTAACAAAGAGAGCTAACTAACAAATAACAAAGAGAGATAAAAACCCTCACTCATGAAGATAACATTCTGTAACAAATGGAGATAAATACTTCCTCTAACAAAGGGAGACAAGTATCCCTTTCCTCTAACAAAGGGAGATCATTATTGTGTCATCATAACTTAAAACAATAGGCCCAAGTGGGCCTCAATCGCTCCACTGGCTAAAGTAAAAGAATTATGTCACAATTTCTTTTAAGCCTCGAACTACCAAACTTGTCAAAATCGGCCCAATGGTTGATTTTTTTAAAGAATTATTTCTCCTATTATGATAAGCCTCACCCTACCATGCCCATATTCATAGACCAATCAATGTATATGAACAATTTCAGCAAAGGATCAGTCAAGGAACATTTCTGCCAAGTTTGGCCTAAATTAGATCAACGAATCATTGAGTAGGATGATGAGGATGAGTTTGTAGCAGTAAACCCAATTAAACACCTCTTTTTTCTTCTGCCACTAATCTAACTACAAGCATCACTTGCTGAAGAGCCGAAGGACTAATGCATGTATAGTCAGTTAGACAAAGAGAATCTGTTACATCTGATTGCCTAAAGGACAGTAGAAAACAAGGAGGACAGGTTTGACGGGACCTTGGTTTAAAGTCTCATCGGAAAGGCTGGAGAGGTAAGGGGATCGAGCCTGGAGGCTGGAATCCATGTGTTACAAGTCCAGCGAGTTACCGCTGCACCAAATCTGCCACTGACTTTAACATAGGACTATAGCAGGTATAGCCAGTTAGACAAAGAGAATCTGTTACATCTGATTGCACAAAGGATAGTAGAAAACAAGGAGGACAGGTTTGACGGGACCTTGGTTTAAGGTCTCATCGGAAAGGCTGGAGAGGTAAGGGGATCCAACCTGGAGGCTGGAATCCAAGTGTTACAAGTCCAGCGCGTTACTGCTGCACCAAATCCCCCTGACTTTAACATAACACTATTGCAGGTATAGCCAGTAAGATCAAGAGAATTTGTTGCATCTGATTGCACAAAGGACAGTAGAAAACCCTGAGAACAAGTTTGAATGTGTTCCGGCAGCAGAATCACCATCTGGGGGATGGGGGCTGATGGCACAATTGACAGTTGTTCTGTTATTTCTGTAATTGCTTTAATGTACCAATACTACTAAGCCTTACTTAACCCTTACCATGCTGATCTTGAAATTTGAAACTTGGCTGGCTGTGTAGACAAAGATAAGCCTACATGTATGTGCAGTCTTATCCTAGTCTATACAACTTGCTTGTTTGAAAAATAGTTTCCATTTCTTGTTGAATGAAAAAGGATCAGTAATGGATATGAACAAATGATTAGAAAATTTGACAAGTCTAAAATAAGTCAAAACATTAATTGATTGTGTATATGTTTTATGTATAATTAGGTGTTATTGTAAATATTTTTTTTAACATAGGCCCACATGGAAGATTGGGCAACCAAATGTATAGCCTCTATAAATAAAGTTTTTATTATTTTCATTATAAAACCCTGAGGACAGGTTTGACTGTGTTCCAGCAGCAGAAGCGACATCCAATTAGAAGGTTGCCATCATTAAGAAGGACGATGAGAATGAATTTGTAGCAGTCAACCCAATTAAGACCTCATATCTTCTGCCAACAATCTAACTACAAGCAACAATTGCTTAGGAGACTAAGGACTTTGACAAAGGACTCTTGTAGGTACAGCCAGTTAAACCAAGAGAATCTTTACATCGGATTGTACAATGGACAGTAACTGTTGAAAACCCTGAGGAAAGGTTTGACTGTGTTCTGGCATCAAAGTATTTACATTTATGTACCTGAGCCGTGTTTACACGTTTTTCAATACCGTGGGAAAATGCCTCGCTATCAAGGTAACTATCCTAATGCGCATGCCTCTCTACGTCTCATACTGTAGTCAGAAGGTATTTTCAGATAAATTTGAATGTTTATTGGTCTGAATTGATGACGTTATTACTATTTTTGAATCAGAAATAGGAAACCAAAATTTTGAAAGTGAGGTTGTATTCCAAAATGGCCGACAACGGAGAATTTTTTCAGCATTTTTGATTGGAAGGCGAAACTTGAGGGGTTTGATGCCGCAGATTTGCAGTTTGTTGCAGCAAACGATCTACAGCATTACGATGCAGACCAGAGTCCACGATATACAGACTGGGAAAGCGATTTGAACATGCAATGGCCGCGAGAATGTGAACACACTCATTCCCACCCTTTACTGATAACAGCATTCTGTAACAAGAGCTGTCCGAAGACAGCGCGCTCGACTTTCTAAGCTTTCTAAGTTGCTTAGTATAAAGGGGGTATAACTCCAAATAAAGTGGAGCCAGGGTCATGGGCCCTGATAGTAAGGTAAAGGGTGTGATGGTGAATAAGTATTCCAAGTTTGGGTTGAATCCCTTTGATAGTATGGAAGTTATTGATGTTTGAAAAAACTTTAACCTTTGTTGCAACGCCAACGCCCAGGTGACAGTATAAGCTCTCATTTTCTTCGAAAAGTAGAGCTAAAAAAAAAAAGTAGCCTGCAAAGAAAAGAGGAACCACAGCTTAAGTGTAAGTATTGTGGACACATGAAACAACTTCCTGTTCATTAGGAAATTGGAGGGAATTTTGCTTGTCTGACATTTTTCAAAGTTACTGCTTGAGATATGAATTCAAACATTTATATTGATGAATCCAAGAGATCAAGGGACTCATTAAATGGGAAGACCAAGTAAGGCAACATTGGTGAGTGTTCTTTTGACTAATCAAAACAAATTCAAATGTTCATCTTTACATTTCTCCACCCACATATTATGTTGTACTTTTTTTCTTTCTATAAATAGTAATAATTGCTAGGCAGCGGAACAATTGTCATACAGAAGACGACACAAAAATATGTCCATCTTCAGCGGAGAATAAAATTGCACCAATGACAATTCTTGAAGCTGCTAAGAAATCAAAACATGGAAACTTGGGGTAAGAGGCATGTCACAATTTAAGACAATCATAGTCATGATGTTTAACAATTGTTGTCAGAACAGGGCTAGCGCTGGCTCAAAAAAAGTTTGAGCCACTGCTTGAGCCACTTTGAAAAATCTTGAGCCACATTGGTGCCATTTGAGCCAATGAATTGTGCTGGAGGGGAGGGGGGTAATTACATGACCTAATACTTTCTTAGGACGACACTAAAACACTTTAAAACAGTGTTGCCAGAAGAAATTATTCTAAAATGAACACAATTTTCTTTGGTACTTTGTTTTAGGAACATATTTAGTGCAATAGCAGCATCAGACCATTCTTGAGCTTTAACCCTTTCCCATATAATGTAATTTTAGAGTGATCCAATTTGAAAGCTATTGCAGACGAAACAATGATAATTTGGTTGTTGATAAAATAGTAATAGGCCATAGAAAATATTGAGGCAAAAGGCTAAAATGCTGATTATCAGTATTGTATTATTTGGCTACAATGTTTTCCCAAAACTTTTATATTCAGGAAGTCAAAACCAGGTAATGGGAAAGGGTAAATACAGAAATCATGTTTCATTGCACTATAGAACTTAGTTCATCTATCTAAGCCAAGTTTCCATATATCTTTTTTAATTGTCTGCATCATGACTTTACAGAAAATAATTTAGCTTAACATTTCATTGGACGGTCCCCCATTGGACGAGTGTAAATTAATAGCTTCATAGCCATACCGAATTTCTAAGTCTCAATCTAGACTGACCCCAGATAATGCAAGACTTAGTGAAGTTAATTATTTTGTTTGCAAATTTATTATTGTGGTAATGGAATATGAAAAGTGAGCAAAATTCCAGCAAAGTTTGAGCAAACTTAGTTACCTTTGTTTTATAAGCAAATATCCCGAAATATATATATCCGACATTGTTGATATAAATCTAGTCAACAACTTTCTTTTTTACAAATTGTCATCATCTGTTACCATAGTTTTCTAATTTGTATCAATTAATAAAGTAATTTCTTTTCAAATGATAATCCAGTAAAAGTCTCTCATCCAGCAAAAAAATGATAATTAGGGTTAAATATGACTGTCGAGTGTTGTAAACTCTATTGTTTTACTGGACTGAGTTAACAAGTTTACATAAGCGAGTGTGTACTGGGTAGATTTATGCAGTGGTATAAAGGTCACGAGTATTGATTTTTTGTGTATCTTGTCTAGACACTTGCTTATAAAATTTTCTCTTGCAAGAACTGGACTTGTTAATCCCGAAGTTTGACAGGTAAACAATTAGAGCCACACTTCAAACCCTTGAAGCCACCCTTTGAGCCACTTTCATTTTTTTGAGCCACATTTTTAAAACTGTCGCCAATGGCTCAAGTGGCGATCGCCAGCGCGAGCCCTGTGTCAGAAACAAAATATTTTCGTCTTTACATAACCATCTTAATTTTTCTAACCGGCTTCCATAGAAGACATTGAGGAAAGAATAAACAAATTAAAAACTTCGACTTATGTCAAAGTTTAAGAGTTTGAAAGACTGCCTTCACAATGTTGACAGAAATACAGAAAACGCAAGAGGAAAGACAGAAGAGGAAAAAGTGAAATAACCTGCAGCTAAGAAGACAGTTTTTGGTTTCCCTGTTACAAAGCCCAAGCCAGCCATTCCACAAACAATGAAAGATATTACCACTGAATCCCTCATTGCCAAGCTGAAGAAACACTACACCACTTTCTTGCATTCTCTGTGACACATTATAATGTGACATAACCATGATAAAAACACTGGAGGCGGACATGGCTACTGGGTGCCTAACATACTGAAATACATAGTACGACAGGGCACCAGACTATGTTTATCTATGTCTCTGGTTCCAGCCTATGACATTATCTACCTTCCTGTTCATTAGAAAATTGGAGGGAATTTTGCTTGTCTGACTTTTTTCAAAGTTACTGTTTCAGATATGAATTCAAACATTTATATTGATGAATCCAAGAGATCAAGGGACTCATTAAATGGGAAGACCAAGTAAGGCAACATTGGTGAGTGTTCTTTTGACTAATCAAAACAAATTCAAATGTTCATCTTTACATTTCTCCACCCACATATTATGTTGTATTTTTTTTTCTTTCTATAAATAGAAATAATTCCTAGGTGGCGGAACAATTGTCATACAGAAGACGACAGAAAAATATGTCTACCTTCAGCGCAAAATAAAATTGCACCAATGACAATTCTTGAAGCTGCTAAGAAATCGAAACAAGGGAACAAGGAAATTTGCATTTCTCTACACCATTTTCTTTCATTCATAATTCAACAAGAGATGTTAGTAAAACATAAATACTGCCATGAGGGCCTACCTTAGATGTAGGCATTTAACCCTTTCCCGAACAAGACCTGGTTTTGACATCCCTAATAGACATGGCTTGGGAAAACATTGAAACAAAAGAAGAAACTGCTGATAACCAGCAGTTTCTCCTTTTGTTTCAATATTTTCTGTGCCATATTTTACACAAATCCTATCTTTAATAACATCTATTTTGTCGTTTGGGGCAGTTTTTGAAGTGGATCACCCTAAAAATTTGCCGTTTGGGAAAGGGTTAACAATTGAAGCAGACCAACGGTAGTATTTTATCAAGTATTGAAATCATCAAAGGGCAATAACTCTATAAATATGATTCAACAAGATGTGATTGTGAAACAACAATGCCCCCAAAATGGCCATTTTTCTAAAATGCTAAGTTTTCGTGTAAGGGGTTGATAAGGGTTAACAGATAACCTTGAGGAAGGTCAAATTGCATGGAACAGACATATCATTGAAAGGAAGTTGCATACCAAATTTGAGCTGTATATGTCAAATTCTGTTGGAGAAAAGGCAAATGTTCAGTTATTGGACAGACAGAGGGACAGATGGACAGACAGACAGACAGACAGACTGACAAGAGTAAAACAATATGCCCCGGATCTCTCGATATGGGGGCATAAAAATCTGTTCTGGGTGGCATTTTCACTTCATGAATGCACTTGGTTTTTAGATGATGGACGCATGGATTCGCCAGGCCACTTTGCTCAGTATTGTTTGTATACTTTACTTGAGTACGAGTCCAAGGACATTTTGGCATGTGAAATAATCAACAAGCGAGAGACTGATATGAAGTCTACCATAATAGAGAATGAGGAACTGCGGCAAAGTCTGAAGAGTTTGTTGGACGCTGGACTGGTTATAAAAGAAGTCTGTACTGATGCAAGCACATCCATTACATCACTCATTGGTAAGATATTTCCCATCAAAGATCATGGAAAATGTTAGGTCAATAGTTGAGGACCAGAAAGCTACATGCTTTTTGAGAGAGCTATGTAGTCTGGCAAAAACAAATGTCAGTCGAATAGGAAAGGTTGTGGTGGAGGTGAAGATTTTGAAGAAAGAACTAAAGGCTTACCAAAGAATGGATTAAAGAAGTCTGTACTGACGCAAGCACATCCATTACATCACTTGTTAGTAAGATATTTCCCATCCAAGATCATCCCATGGAAAATGTTAGTTCAATAGTTGAGGACCAGAAAGCTATAATTATGTTTTCTGAGAGAGTTGTGTAATCTGGCAAAGACTAACGTCAGTGGGAAATGTAATAGGAAAGGTTGGAGGGTGGAGGTGTAGATTTTGAAGAGAGAACTAACGGCGTATCAAAGAATGGATTGAGAGAAATCAGAACTAGGAAAGGGTCAATCGTTGAGGACCAGAAAGCTTTATGCTTTCTGAGAGAGTTGTATAGTCTGGCAAAGACTAACATCAGTGGGATATGTAATAGTAAAGGTTGTTGTGGAGGTGAAGATTTAGAAGTGAGAACTAAAGGCATATCAAAGAATGGATTAAGGGAAATCAGAACTAGGAAAGGGTCAATAGTTGAGGACCAGTAAGCTATATGCTTTCTGAGAGATTTGTGTACTCTGGAAAAGACTAACATCAGTGGGAAATGTAACAGGAAAGATTGTGGTGGAGGAGTAGATGTTGAAGTGAGAACTAAAGGAACATCAGCAGTCATTACATGGGTATGCAGAATTTATGTTAGCTTTTATGCCCCAGGTGTGGAGGTGTAGATTTTGAAGAAAGAACTAAAGGCGTATCAAAGAATAGATTGAGAAAAATCAAAACTAGGAAATAAGGAGACAAACAGGTCAGTCATAATATACACCACTTTCTTTTTCATTAACCCTTTCCCAAACGACAAAATTTTAGGGTTATCCAGCAGTTTCTTCTTTTGTTTCAATGTTTTCCTAAGCCTTTTCTATCAGGGACATCAAAACCAGGTCTTGTTTGGGAAAGGATTAATCGACCCCTAATGTATGAGATGTGTTTGGATTTCATTTAGTCACACAGACAGAGGGAGAAGACAACACCAAGAAACTTCCATCCGCAGCGGAGGGTAAAAAGCTCTAATGACAAATCTTGAAGCTGCTAAGAAATCTACAAGCGAGGGGAACAAGCTGGCATTCGATCCAATAATTCAGTGTAATGCCTTTTTTCTCTTTTCAGTATGTCTGAAAAAAAGAATCAAAACAATACAACTCCAAAGGACATGGCTTTTACCCTGGCCACTCCATCACCCGTAAATCACCATGGACCTGGCCGAGGATGTGGCTTTTAGTATGACCTCGAGCCAGGAAGACCCGCTATTAGATTTTACAGAGATGGAGCACACGGAGACAACTCAAACAACAGCCGAAACAACAACCACTGAAACACTGAGACGATCACCGCGCATTAAGGCCCATTGCGGGGCTACTTCAACTGTGGCGAAACCTAAAGATCCTGTTTCTGACAAAAACAAACAGCCAGGGCTAAGAAAGGAGCAGAGCAGCTTTTAGCCCATCATCTCAATTGGCTAATGTGGCTTTTAGCCCAGAGGCCCAGGGATGTGGCAAAGGATGGGGTTTTAGTTTATCCCCGAGCCAGGAAGACTCACTTTTTAATTTTAGGTAGAGGAAACGGAGAACATTAAAAAAACTGGAACTCAAGCAGAAACAATGACTGAAACACTGAGACTGCCAGCGCACATTAAAGCACTGGGCTACTTAAACTGTAGCGAAACCAAACAAGAATTGTCCGCGGAAAATGTAGCTCGCCTACACGGGAGCTTGTCACAAAACCAGCTTCACTCCAAGGTCAAGGTCAAGAGGTCAAAGGTCATAATCCCAAATGAAAGCTCTTTGTACTTGCAGGGGATGTCAATGAGTGAAATATACAGGCTCTATCTCTAACAGTGCCTAAAATACAGGTGAGGTTAAAGTTTTTTTTTAAAAGTAGGTCAAACTCCAAGGTAAACAAGGTCACAGGTCATGATCCTAAATGAAAAGCCTTGGCAGGAGGTATCCATGTGTGAAATATCAAGGCTGTTTGATTTATAGTACATGATATATATGCCATGTTAAAGTTTTTTAAAAGTAGGTCAAACTCCAAGGTCAATAGGTAAAAGGATGTGATCTGAAATGAAAGGTCTTATTGAGAAGTAGCTATGTGTGAAATATCAAGGCTGTATCTCTAATAGTGCCCGAGATATAGACCAGGTTAAGGTTTTTGAAGACGCGACACTGAGGCGACGGTGACACTAGGGCTGTGACCTTAGCTCGCCGGACATAAAGTCCCGGCTCTCTAAAAACTGAATTTTAAACTCCACTTAATTAGAATCAAATATGTTTCCAGTAACCATTTTCATGCTTTTCAAGGAAATAATTTCCTCAATTATAACTGTTTTAAGGGGAGCAATACCTTTTAAAAATGTCAAGATTTATAATTTGGGAAGCATTTTGTCCAGAAGCCTGGTGCAAAGGAACAATGAGTTGTTTGCGATTGTCGTGTGTGTAATCCTAAATCGAAAGACAGAGTTGGTGATGCGATATACATTATACAGTTTGCAGAATTTTTTTAAGTGAAAAGTCACTGCAATTTCATTGGAAAAGAGAAGACATTATTAATATGAGAGACACCGGTGCAAGAAGAATTCTTGCAAATGGAGTACCCAGCACAAATAATGACAATCTTCAAGATGAAAACCTGGAGTATATTTATGAAAATTCAATGAGCAATTCTTCCAAACAAACCTTTACTCAAACTTCAGAGGCTAATATTTGTTCTGAAGAAAATGTCAATTCCAAAATGGATTTGATTGAAAATAACAATTGCAGCTAGGTTTAACTGCTCAAATTTTGTTCTAAAGAAAAAGAATCATAATCAAGAAAGGCAATCTATATGTGGTCCAAACAACAAAACCATGTTCAAAGCTAACAAGGCTGTCTTAGCCAAAACATTCTACCAACCTATCTTCTGGCCTGCAATATGCCGAATGAAGAAAGACAATCTATATGTGGTCCAAACAACAAAACCATGCCCAAAGCTAACATTTTATCTTTATCCTTATTCTTTGAAATATATCTATTTATTGTATTTCAGAGTTAAGCCCTACTCCTGGCTATGTTTTATTGACGACATTGACATGAAGTGGTGCCACTGCACAAAAAAACTAGATTAAGAAAGACCTGAAGGTCTTGAGTCGCTCCATAGGCCTGAATTTCTTTTAATATTTAATCCAAGTTTTGACTAGATTTTTCAATACTTGTGGTTCTTACAGCAAAAACAAAGTCAAAAGCAGCAATCATGAGGTCAAAACAAAAAGAAAGTAAATGATTGACTAATATTTTGGGGATGTTAGAGCGATAATAACAAGAGCTGTCGAAGACAGCGCGCTCGACTTTCTAAGTTGCTTAGTATAAAGGGGGCATAACTCCAAATATAGTGGAGCCAGGGTCATGGGCCCTAGTAGTAAGGTAGAGGGTGTGATGGTGAATAAGTATTCCAAGTTTGGGTTGAATCCCTTTGATAGTATGAAAGTTATTGATGTTTGAAAAAACTTTAACCTTTGTTGCAACGCCAACGCCGACGCCCGGGTGACAGTATAAGCTCTCATTTTCTTCGAAAAGTCGAGCTAAAAATGAAAACTGTGATTTTGCCAAATTCAAGGACACATAATTCAGTATGTGAGTTTATAATCAAGCCGAAAATTAAACTCATGCAAGATCTTATAGAAAACTGAAATTTTGTCAATTTCAAGGGCACATAACTCAGATTGTAACAATGTAATCATGCTGAAAATTACACATAAGTAAGATCTTGTTGTCAACAAGATTCTGTCCAACTATAATCTTGATTGGATAACATTCGTGGTTGAGTGGAAACAGTCGAAAATGGCATTTTTGTCAAATTCAAGGGCACATAACTCATGATGTAAAATTCAGATTAAGCTGAAAATTACACCCAGGCAGGATTTAATGCATATACATTCTGTCCAAGTTTTGTCTTGACTGGTCATTATTCGTAGATTTCAAAATAAAAACAAAGTCAAAACCAGCTATTTTTGACATTCAAGGGCAGATGCAACTCAGGTTATTCTGGTTCAATCCAAATTCTTTGAAGGAATCTGAGAGAGGGTCACCCAAGGATAATTCTTGTGAAATTTGGTTGAAATTCATTCAGTAGTTTCTGAGAAGATTTTTAAAGAAAAAGTTTACAGACGGACGCACAGACAGACAGATGCATGACGGACACACCACCATGACAATAACCCGCTGGCCTGAAAGGCCAGAGGAGCTAAAAACTGAATGCCTTCCTAGTCTTGGCAAATGACTTCCATCCATCTATCAAATTCAGCAGTGAAGTGTCCACTGAACAGCATGTCTTCCTTGACACTGCATTGCCAATCGAAGAGGACAGACTGGTGATTGATATCTATACTAAAGAGACGGACAAGCACCAGCATTTACTACCACCCAGTTGTCATCCGAGGCACTACTGTAAAAACATCCCATACAGTCTGTGCTGCGAATCCACAGAATATGCACACAAGAGTTTCGCAGAGCGGCGCATATACGCCCGAGAGGGACTTGTCAGTAAAAACAGGCTATTTTTTTTATTTCAAGGGCAGATAACTCAAGAACGAAAAGAGTTATCTGAATTCCGTAAGCAGTGTACATGGAGATTCATTGTGGGACGTTTGATCAAAGTCCGATCAAAACTGTAGGAGGAGTTGCGCACACAAGAAATTGCTAACAGACGGACAGACAGACGGACGAACGGACAGACGACCTATATAACATAATACGACCTTTCGGGCTTATAACAAGAAAGAAATTTTGTTCTGTGGACAATTGAGCAATCACAACATCTACAATAAGAGCTGTCCATAAGACAGCGCGCTCGACTTTTCTAAGTTGCTTAGACGCTATTTTCTAAGTATAAAGGGGGCATAACTCCAAATATAGTGGAGCCAGGGTCATGGGGCCCTAGTAGTAAGGTAGAGGGTGCGATGGTGAATAAGTATTCCAAGTTTGGGTTGGATTCCTTTGATAGTATGGAAGTTATTGATGTTTGAAAAAACTTTAACCTTTGTTGCAACACCGACGCCAACGCCCGGGTGACAGTATAAGCTCTCATTTTCTTCGAAAAGTCGAGCTAAAAAGAGGCTACGAAAGTTCAGCAGGAAGAACTTCTTTCTTGTCAGTGTACAAAGAAAGATGACAAAATTCCTTTTGTACCGAGATATCACTCAGATCTGCCAAATATTAGAAACATTCTATACTACCAGTGGCCAAATATTAGAAGCATTCTATACTACCACTGGCCAAATATTAGAAACATTCTATACTACCACTGGCCAAATATTAGACGCATTCTATACTACCACTGGCCAAATATTAGACGCATTCTATACTACCACTGGCCAAATATTAGACGCATTCTATACTTCCACTGGCCTAATATTAGACGCATTCTATACTACCACTGGCCAAATATTAGACGCATTCTATAGTACCACTGGCCAAATATTAGACGCATTCTATACTACCACTGGCCAAATATTAGACGCATTCTATACTACCACTGGCCTAATATTAGACGCATTCTATACTACCACTGGCCAAATATTAGACGCATTCTATACTACCACTGGCCTAATATTAGACGCATTCTATACTACCACTGGCCAAATATTAGACGCATTCTATACTACCACTGGCCAAATATTAGAAACATTCTATACTACCACTGGCCAAATATTAGACGCATTCTATACTACCACTGGCCAAATATTAGACGCATTCTATACTACCACTGGCCAAATATTAGACGCATTCTATACTACCACTGGCCAAATATTAGACGCATTCTATACTACCACTGGCCAAATGTTAGAAGCATTCTATACTACCACTGGCCAAATATTAGACGCATTCTATACTACCACTGGCCAAATATTAGACGCATTCTATACTACCACTGGCCAAATATTAGACGCATTCTATACTACCAGTGGCCAAATATTAGACGCATTCTATACTACCACTGGCCAAATGTTAGAAGCATTCTATACTACCACTGGCCAAATATTAGACGCATTCTATACTACCACTGGCCAAATATTAGACGCATTCTATACTACCACTGGCCAAATATTAGACGCATTCTATACTACCACTGGCCAAATATTAGACGCATTCTATACTACCACTGGCCAAATATTAGACGCATTCTATACTACCACTGGCCAAATATTAGACGCATTCTATACTACCACTGGCCAAATATTAGACGCATTCTATACTACCACTGGCCAAATATTAGACGCATTCTATACTACCACTGGCCAAATATTAGACGCATTCTATACTACCACTGGCCAAATATTAGACGCATTCTATACTACCAGTGGCCAAATATTAGACGCATTCTATACTACCACTGGCCAAATGTTAGAAGCATTCTATACTACCACTGGCCAAATATTAGACACATTCTATACTACCACTGGCCAAATATTAGACGCATTCTATACTACCACTGGCCAAATATTAGACGCATTCTATACTACCAGTGGCCAAATATTAGACGCATTCTATACTACCAGTGGCCAAATATTGGACGCATTCTATACTACCACTGGACAAATATTAGACGCATTCTATACTACCACTGGCCAAAAATCCAGGCATCACGCAAACTTACAAGAAAGTCTGGAAACCCCATTGTACAGGAGACCAAGAAGTCTCTGGGACATTCCAGTAGGCCACGTTACCCAGGGGGACATGTTACCCTGTTACACCGGCTCGCTAAAAATCAACTAAGAAGTTTAGTAAGTAATCCAGTTTTCAAAGTGTTTTCTGTATTTTATATTTATCTTCTTTAATGGATGTGACATCACTGTACACCAACATACCTCAAGATGACGGTATTGCTGCATTCAACACGGTGGATAATCACGTGATACAATATTTTCAGAAAATCTTCAATAATTTTGTAATTACTGGACCGATTTGAATTTGGTTTGAAGCAGAGAATGTGGATAGACGTCACGCATTAGATGGACGTGCTTGACTTTTAAAAAATCAATTGATAAAAAAGTTATTGGAGATAAACCAAAATATTGGTTTATCTTCAATAACTTTTTTATCAATTTATTTTTTAAAAATCCGACATGCCCGGCTTATTCCTGGCATTTTCTTACCTTCTCTGCTTCAAACCGAATTCAAATTGGTCAAGTATTAAGAAAGATATCGAAGATTATTGGAAATTCTGAGTCACGTGATTATACACCGTGTTCAAGTAAGTCAGGGATCGAAAGGAAATAAAAGAGCCCCAACCAGAATATTACTTGAACTTCTAACCTTAATTCTAAAATGCAATAACTTTGAATTTAATGGCAAGCACTACCTTGAAATACAAGGTATGGTAATGGGAACCAAAATGGCCCAAACTTATGCAAATGTATTCATGGGTCGCCTTGAGAGAACTCCTACAAACGATTCCGCTTAAGCCCTACTCCTGGCTACGTTTCATTGACGACATTGACATGAAGTGGAGACCAAGAGTTTGAGTTTATTGGGGGGTTTACGCCGTTTTCAACGGCCAGGACGGGAGACCATGAAGTCTCAGGGACATTCTAGTAAGGGCTAATCTACCACCAGTTGCCGCTGTGATATTCTCAGATAATCAGGACCCTACAATAGATCTATACAACTTTATATGTTTATTTTATATCTTATTTCAATATTTTTATATTACATGCCTGTGAAACATTGTTGTTATAAAGACTAGGTGACGACAGCTGAGTGGTATTCATTAATTCACTTTGACTTCCGGCCATTTACATCAAAGCTGCCATTACTCACATTGCAAGAGCTGTCCGAAGACAGCGCGCTCAACTTTCTAAGTTGCTTAGTATAAAGGGGGCATAACTCCAAATATAGTGGAGCCAGGGTCATGGGCCCTGGTAGTAAGGTAGAGGGTGTGATGGTGAATAAGTATTCCAAGTTTGGGTTGAATCCCTTTGATAGTATGGAAGTCATTGATGTTTGAAAAAACTTTAACCTTTGTTGCAACGCCGACGCCAACGCCGACCCCCGGGTGACAGTATAAGCTCTCATTTTCTTCGAAAAGTCGAGCTAAAAATTCATTTTGGTTTGCTTTGGAAGAGAAAGACTGATCAGTCCATCTGTAAATGTGCAAACTGTGGGAGAGACCTCAAGACAGTAGACAGGGCTACAGATAAGTGGGAGTAAGGATGTTCTAACTTTGCTATTTCAATTCCAAACCCTATGTTGTGGGTACTCATTTGGATCGTCTCAACGAGACGATACAAATGAGTACCCACAACATAGAGTTTGATGAAAAATAACAGAATCATTGCAGTTTGAAAGTTCATCACCCCCTCTTATCTGCAGCTCTGCAGTAGGATAGGTGAACATCAAGCCCTTCCACCGCCAGGTGTAGAGGAAAAATAAGATCTCTACTATTGGCAGCCAGGTAAGACAGAGTAATTAAAGGACTAATCAATATCCCAGGTGTAGAGAGGAAAAATAAGATCTCTACTATTGCCAGCCAGATAAGACAGAGTAATTAAAGGACTAATCAATATCCTAGGTGTAGAGAGGAAAAATAAGATCTCTACTATTGCCAGCCAGATAAGACAGAGTAATTAAAGGACTAATCAATATCCTAGGTGTAGAGAGGAAAAATAAGATCTCTACTATTGCCAGCCAGGTAAGACAGAGTAATTAACCCTTTCCCGAACAAGACCTGGTTTTGACGTCCTTAATAGAAAGGGCTTGGGAAAACATTGAAACAAAAGAAGAAACTGCTGATAACCAGCAGTTTCTCCTTTTGTCTCAATATTTTCTGTGCCATATTTTACACAAATCCTATCTTTAAGAACATTCATTTTGTCATTTGTGGCAGTTTTTAAGTGGATCACCCTAATATTTTGTCGTTTGGGAAAGGGTTAAAGGACTAATCAATATCCTGGATAATCGAAACAGGATAGTGAGTATGTGAATGATAAATGCATGTACTCTCTTTTTAAGCATTGGAAAAATTTCAACATAAATATGTCTTCATAACTACAACTTTTTTTGTTGGATTGTATCAGTAATTTCATCCAAAATGAACTGTATTATTTTTATTTTTATATATTGAATTTTGCCATGTTTACCATGGTATTCTCATGTCTGCTACAAACAAAGACGAAATTCAACAAACAAATGTATCTAAATGACATAATATATGGAACAGATTCTTGGCTTGAAGGAGTAATATTGCATTTAATCTTGTGAAACTTTTCCGAACTCTATACTGGTTGGCGACTAATTCTGGCCGTGTACCAGTTCTCGCCAACAATACTGCATCACAGCAAATACATGATATTATGTACACTCAAGGGTCAAAAGTGATTCCACAAATGGCGGCCGTGAAAGGTGCATTTATAAAACTGGCGGGTTAAATTGTCCTGAATGGGGTGTATTATAGACCATGGTGTATTTTACACATGTAAGTGATTGTCAAGTGATACTTGCATGCTTTGATTCTTAAATTTAGGAGAGTGGAAAGAAATGAGCAATGATCACAAAGAAATGATTGTGAAACTGGCAAATAACAAAATTAACAGTTCAAAAATCGCACAGATATTGGGATTAAATAGATTTACGGTGGGAAAGTTTCTAACAAGAGGTATGGTAATGGGAACCAAAATGGCCCCATCTTATGCAAATATATTCATGGGTCGCCTTGAGAGAACTCCTACAAATGGTTCCGCCTAAGCCCTACTCCTGGCTACGTTTCATTGGCGCCATTGACATGAAGTTGTGCCATGGCCAACAAAACCTGGATGCCTTCCTTGTCTTGGCAAATGACTTCCACCCATCTATCAAATTCAACAGTGAAGTTTCCAATGAACAGCACATCTTCCTTGACACTGTGTATCTTGAGGATTAATGTAACTTTACTAGGATTTACAATGTAGCCTGTTTACAGATTAAAGCTGCTTGCCATAATAACATCATGGCATCTGCTTCTATGGAATTTTTAGCCTCCATCATCTTTGGAAGCGAAAGATCCTTCTCTGGATTTGACTCCCGAGATGTTATAACACAACCAGCTGAGAATTATCAAATCAGTAATGATCATTGTGTGCATTTTCATTGTTTGTTTATGTGTAATATGTATTATTTTATGTCAATGTAAATACCTGTTTGATAGAAGCCCACATGGAAGATTGGGAAACCAAATGTGAAGCCTCTTTAAAATAAGTCATTATTATTATTATTATCATTATAATTATTATTATCATTATTACTGTATCCCAGATTGAAGAGGACAGACTGGCGATTGATATCTATACTAAAGAGACGGACAAGCACCAGCATTTACTACCACCCAGTTGCCATCCTAGGCACTGCTGTAAAAAACATCCCATACAGTCTGTGCTGCGAATCCACAGAATATGCACACAAGAAAGAGATTTTGTTCAGCAAATTGTTTGAAATGTCGCAACATCTACAAAAGAGAGGCTATAAAAGTTCAGCGGGAAGAAGTTCTTTCTTGTCAGTCTACAAAGAAAGGCGATAAAATTCCTTTTGTACCGAGATAACACCCAGATCTGCTAAATATTAGAAGCATTCTATACTACCACTGGCCAAATATCGAGGCATTGTGCAAACTTACAAAAATCTAACAAGAGCTGTCTGAAGACAGCGCGCTCGACTTTCTAAGTTGCTTAGTATAAAGGGGGCATAACTCCAAATAGAGAGGAGCCAGGGTCATGGGCCCTAGTAGTAAGGTAGAGGGTGTGATGGTGAATAAGTATTCCAAGTTTGGGTTGAATCCCTTCGATAGTATGGAAGTTATTGATGTTTGAAAAAACTTTAACCTTTGTTGCAACGCCGACGCCAACGCCGACGCCCGGGTGACAGTATAAGCTCTCATTTTCTTAGAAAAGTCGAGCTAAAATTCCATTGTACAGGAGACCAAGAGTTTGAGTTTATTTGGGGTTTTACGCCATTTTCAACGGCCAGGACAGGAGACCAAGAAGTCTCAGGGACATTCTAGTAAGGGCTAATCTACCACCAGTTGCCGAGGTGATATTCTCGGATAATCAGGACCCTACAATAGATCTATACAACTTTATATGTTTATTTTATATCTTATTTCAATATTTTTATATTACATGCCTGTGAAACATTGTTGTTATTAAGACTAGGTGACGATAGCTGAGTGGTATTCATTAATTCACTTTGACTTCCGGCCATTTACACCAAAGCTGCCATTACTCACATTAAAATTTATTTTGGTTTGCTTTGGAAGAGAAAGAATGATCGGTCCATCTGTAAATGTGCAAACTGTGGGTTTGAGTTTGAGTTTATTGGGGTTTTACGCCGTTTTCAACTACCAGGGTCATATTGCGGCGGCTGGAGCACCTACCCTTGGATTCCTGTTGTTTCTCAAACCAGTACTACCACAACATCCTTACCGAGCCTCCAGCTGCTTGCCCACTTAGGTTAACGATTTCAAACCCATTGGTGGGTGACAATTTTGTCAGAAAGGGTATTAGCCGCGGCCGGGTATCGAACCCCGGACCTCTCGAATGAGGGTCAGATGCCCTACCAACTGCGCTAAGGCCACGTCCTTTGGAAGAGAAAGAATGATCCGTCCATCTGTAAATGTGCAAACTGTGGGAGAGATTTCAAACCCATTGGTGGGCGACAATTTTGTCAGAAAGGCAAACTGTGGGAGAGATTGCGAGACAGTAGGACTGTTGAACATCAACCCCTTCCACTATCAGGTGTGGACAGGAAGACCAAGATCTCTGCTATAGGCAGCCAGGTGAAGACAGGAAGACTAAGATCTCTGCTATAGGCAGCCAGGTAAAGACAGGAAGACCAAGATCTCTGCTATAGGCAGCCAGGTAAAGACAGGAAGACCAAGTTCTCTGCTATAGGCAGCCAGGTGAAGACAGGAAGACCAAGATCTCTGCTATAGGCAGCCAGGTGAAGACAGGAAGACCAAGTTCTCTGCTATAGGCAGCCAGGTGAAGACAGGAAGACTAAGATCTCTGCTATAGGCAGCCAGATGAAGACAGGAAGACTAAGTTCTCTGCGATAGGCAGCCAGATGAAGACAGGAAGACTAAGTTCTCTGCGATAGGCAGCCAGATGAAGACAGGAAGACTAAGTTCTCTGCGATAGGCAGCCAGATGAAGACAGGAAGACTAAGTTCTCTGCTATAGGCAGCCAGGTGAAGACAGGAAGACTAAGATCTCTGCTATAGGCAGCCAGGTAAAGACAGGAAGACTAAGTTCTCTGCTATAGGCAGCCAGGTGAAGACAGGAAGACTAAGTTCTCTGCGATAGGCAGCCAGATGAAGACAGGAAGACTAAGTTCTCTGCGATAGGCAGCCAGATGAAGACAGGAAGACTAAGTTCTCTGCGATAGGCAGCCAGATGAAGACAGGAAGACTAAGTTCTCTGCTATAGGCAGCCAGGTAAAGACAGGAAGACCAAGTTCTCTGCTATAGGCAGCCAGGTGAAGACAGGAAGACTAAGTTCTCTGCGATAGGCAGCCAGGTGAAGACAGGAAGACCAAGATCTCTGCTATAGGCAGCCAAGTAAAGACAGGAAGACTAAGTTCTCTGCTATAGGCAGCCAGGTAAAGACAGGAAGACCAAGTTATCTGCTATAGGCAGCCAGGTAAAGACAGGAAGACTAAGATCTCTGCTATAGGCAGCCAGGTGAAGACAGGAAGACTAAGTTCTCTGCTATAGGCAGCCAGGTGAAGACAGGAAGACCAAGATCTCTGCTATAGGCAGCCAGGTGAAGACAGGAAGACCAAGATCTCTGCTATAGGCAGCCAGGTAAAGACAGGAAGACCAAGATCTCTGCTATAGGCAGCCAGGTGAAGACAGGAAGACTAAGTTCTCTGCTATAGGCAGCCAGGTGAAGACAGGAAGACTAAGATCTGCTATAGGCAGCCAGGTGAAGACAGGAAGACTAAATTCTCTGCTATAGGCAGCCAGGTGAAGACAGGAAGACTAAGATCTCTGCTATAGGCAGCCAGGTAAAACGGACTAAGGACTAATCAATATCCTGGATAATCGAAACTGGATAGTGAGTGAGTGAATGAACAAGTGCTGTCCGAAGACAGAGCGCTCGACTTTCTACGTTGCTTTGTATAAAGGGGGCATAACTCCAAATATAGTGGAGCCAGGGTCATGGGCCCTGGTAGTAAGGTAGAGGGTGTGATGGTGAATAAGTATTCCAAGTTTGGGTTGAATCCCTCTGATAGTATGGAAGTTATTGATGTTTGAAACAAGGTGTCAAACTGTCACAAGATACGCCCGTAACACTGCTTTATGTCAACAGGGGGAGCGGGTTGGTAAAAGTTTCATGGTCCTAGCTATTATACTTTTCGAGATATGCCCTGGACGATTCAAGTATGAAAACAACAAAGGGCAATAACTCAAAATATAGGCTAGGTAGAGTTAAGGTTCTTGTGCACTGCACTCCCCCTTGGTGAGATCTATACTCCCGTGAAGTTTCATGATCCTAGCTATTATACTTTTAGAGATATACTCCGGACAAGATTCAAGTATGAAAAACAACAAAGGGCAATAACTCAAAAAATAAGCCAGGTAGAGTTATGGTTCTTGTGCACTGCACTCCCCCTTGGTGAGATCTATACACCCATGAAGTTTCATGATCCTAGCTATTATACTTTTAGAGATATACTCCGGACAAGATTCAAGTATGAAAAACAACAAAGGGCAATAACTCAAAAAATAAGTCAGGTAGAGTTATGGTTCTTGTACACTGCACTCCCCCTTGGTGAGATCTATACACCCATGAAGTTTCATGATCCTAGCTATTATACTTTTAGAGATATACTCCGGACAAGATTCAAGTATGAAAAACAACAAAGGGCAATAACTCAAAATATAGGCTAGGTAGAGTTATGGTTCTTGTGCACTGCACTCCCCCTTGGTGAGATCTATACACCCATGAAGTTTCATGATCCTAGCTATTATACTTTTAGAGATATACTCCGGACAAGATTCAAGTATGAAAAACAACAAAGGGCAATAACTCAAAAAATAAGCCAGGTAGAGTTATGGTTCTTGTGCACTGCACTCCCCCTTGGTGAGATCTATACACCCATGAAGTTTCATGATCCTAGCTATTATACTTTTAGAGATATACTCCGGACAAGATTCAAATTTGAAAAACAACAAAGGGCAATAACTCAAAAAATAAGCCAGGTAGAGTTATGGTTCTTGTGCACTGCACTCCGTAATGATGAGAAGAATATAACTGCCAAGTTTAAAGTCAATCGGACTTAAGGTGACAGAGTTATGCTCCGGACAAAGAAGTGGACGCCGCCGGACGCCCGGACGCCCGGACGCCGGACGCCGGACGCCGGACATCACGGGTGATCCCATAATACGTCCCGTCTTCGACGGGCGTATAAAAACTTTAACCTTTGTTGCAACGCCGACGCCGACGCCAATGCCCAGGTGACAGTATAAGCTCTCATTTTCTTCGAAAAGTCGAGCTAAAAATGCATGTACTCTCTTTCTTTTTAAACATTGGAAAAATTTCAACATAAATATGTCTTCACATTTAAGACTAAATTGTGTTGGGTTGTTGCAGTGGTTTCATTCAAAATGCCTTGTATATTTTATTCTTACATATCGGGTTTAAATTTGGTTTACCATGCTCTTCACATGTCTGCAACAACTAAAACAGAATTTCAACAAACGAATGTATTCAACATAACATAATATATGCAGGGGATAAAGACTAACAATTTTGATGTAGGGGCCCAGCTTGCCTATTATTCAATATTTAACATTAGGATTTGGGCAAATTCTCATGAGATTTGTGGGCTGAGCCCAAAACTTAGGGGCCATGGATGACTGGGCCTGTTAGTCATTATGCCTGATACGTAACAGATTCTTGGTGTAAAGGAGTTAACCCTTTCCAAAACAAGACCTGGTTTTGATGTCCAATGAAGAAATGGTTTGGGAAAACATTGAGACAAAAGAAGAAACTGCTGATAACCAGCAGTTTCTCCTTTTGTCTCAATATTTTCTGTGCAATATTTTACACAAATCCTATCTTTAATAACATTGATTTTGTCATTTTTTTTACAATTTTTGAAGTGGATTACCCTAACAATTCGTCGTTCAGGAAAGGGTTAAACAGCATTTAATCTTGTGAAACATTTCCTGGCTCCGTCTCAAAATAAACTGTAATCCGAGAACAACAGATACAGGGGGAGGTGACAGCCACAAACAGTCAAACTTATCCTTTTCCCAAACAAGACCAGAGCCGTGTTCTTTAGAGCGAGATTTCTTGAGATTTCTTAAGATGGTTTAGGATAA
Source organism: Fragum sueziense (assembly GCA_963680895.1). Taxonomy (NCBI): domain Eukaryota; kingdom Metazoa; phylum Mollusca; class Bivalvia; order Cardiida; family Cardiidae; genus Fragum; species Fragum sueziense. The sequence continues at coordinate 38,814,475 of OY804609.1, read as the reverse complement.
CGCCCTCTTTTGAGCAAGATTTTTAAGGGTGAAGCTCAAAAAAATGAAGTTTTTATTAAAATCAGAGCCTGAATGAATATGTTCTCAAGAATAATGTTGTTTT